>LOEQ01006677.1:124013-136882 GCA_001685075.1 Bramus lutescens | reverse complement strand
GTTATTTAGCAGCTGTAGGAGTTCTTTGGTAGAGTTTTGGGGGTCACTAATGTATACTATCATATCATCTGCAAATAACGAAAGTCCCCAATGGTTCTCTAACAATTTCACCTTTATCTGCTCAGAGAAACAAGTAATCTTTTGGAGGTTTTTTTGGGGGGGGGAGATGGGTAAATAAACTTTGGTACATCCATAAAATGGGATATTATTATAATATAAAGAATATGGTGATACAAAGAAACAAAGCCTCAAGCCGTGAAGACATACTTTATGCTAGGAAGTGAAAGAAGCAAGTTGGCAAAGGCAACATATGGTGTGTTTTCAACCATACAGCCTTGTGGAGAAGACAGAAGTGTGACCACAGTAAAGAGATCAGTGGTTGCCAAGTATTGAAGGGGAGAAGAGGAAGAATAAACAGGTAGCAGACTTTTAGGACAGTGTAAACTGTGCTATGGGACACTGGTAATGGTGTAATGCCATGGAAGATCTGTCCAAATGGAGAGGATCTACACCAAGATTGTGCACTAATGTAAACTGTGATACTAGTATGTCGATGAAGGCTCATCAGATGTAACAACTGTACCTCTAAGGCTAGGTAGTTGGTAAAATATCAGCTGTGTGGGGATAGGAGATAATCTGATGTCTTTGTACTTTTACCTCCATTTTTACTATGAATCAAAAATTATCCTAAAAGGAAAGGCTTTTGCGTACGAGTTTGGGTTCAGTGTGACAAATTAATCTTGGGGAGGCAAGATCAGGACAGTGGTAGAAAGAAGTGGCCAAAGTCGGGTGAAATTTTAGAAATAGAATATATATATATATTCTCATGAACATCGACAGTGACTGTTTCTGCCTGAACAGACCGTGGATTTCCAGTGCGGTTTCTGGCACCTAGTCCACTGCCATCCCCTGGTTTTTCTTGTTTGCAGAAACAAGATGCAGAAACCAGATGGTGATAACCATGATATGCTTGTGCTTAATCTGGGAGACACCATGAGCAATCTTATGAATTAATTAAGGACTTAATTGACATTTGGATCCTCCAGATGAGTTAGAATTTTTATATATGAATGCTTTTCTATATGTGGAAAAACTTCACCCCCATATAATGCCATTCTGGGGCCAGATGTCAGACAGGGCCAGATTTCTGCTAGATTTGAATCCAGTTGTGTAGCTCCACTGTCAAGACAAGATCAGTGAGCTGACATTTGCATAAAGAAACATCCACTCAGAATGGCAAAGACTGTCAATCCAAGCACAGTGGTCAGTGTCTGTGGTCACAAGGCAGGAGGAAGGCCATTCTAAGTCTGAGGACAGCCTGGGCTACTTAGCAACTCTCTCTTAGAACCAAAGTATAAAAGAACTCTTCATATTGCAGAATTTTCCAAGCACAGAATATGCTCTATAATCAGTGAGCTTTCTTCCAGAATTTCTTATCTGACTGCATTAGCCTCAGTCAGGAAACTGGAATGATGGTTTCCCCACCAGGCAATTTAACAGCTTTATAGTTTTATAATTGGAGCAGCTTTATAAAAATATATTTTGTATATTTCATGTGAAGCCATTGCTGGACAACACAAGAATGGGATTAGTGGTTAGAATAAATGTTTTGTTTTGTTTTGTTTTTTTACTATGTCAGAATGAATGAAATCACCGAAGGACTCGTTCTCTCTGCTGCTGGTTAGTTAAGATTTTGCGTCAGAACACACTTTCACATGCTTGCTTGTTTGTTTTTCTGGTTGTTCTCTGCTCACTGCTTCAGTCCTCTGTTTATCGCCTTTCTACGCTCATTTTCTCTGCAAATTTTCGTTCAGAAATGAAGCCCTGATAAGGCTAGGACCCTGCTCTAACTCCTCACGAGCTAAATGACTATTTTTTTGAGCACCTGTCACTCAATACACCATTGCTAAGTGCCCGCTCTAGGATGGTACATTCCAGCCTCATAGTCATCTTCACTGGCAGTGCACAGAAGACTTCTAGGCAACTAAATGAACAATGGATCTTCCCTAGTATCTGAAGTCACATCCAGGGAGTAATTTAGGAAACAGATTTCCCGGAAAACATCTCCAGGGTATATATTATTATAGGAAGAGGAGTACCACTTGACCTTTATTATAACTGAAAACTAGTTTTACATATTTTATAAACAAAACTCTCAAATAACTAATGTGTTCATGTAACTCACTCAGCTCAGACAAACCTGTGGTTTTTTATATCACGATCCTCAGAGATCTCTCTCCGCTGCAAAGGAAGACATTAATTGCCTGGATTTTAGAAGCTTGTGGCATTTCCTAGGCCAGAGGGGGTATGTTCCATCTAAAGGAATTTTAAAAATTAGAAACAGGATAGCCAAAATGGAATTCATAAAATTGTCAACAAAACGTCTTCCACACAAGTATTTTGCAATAATATGTTCTGATTTGAAATTTGCAAGCTACTCATTGATATAGCCCTAGATTATACAGCAAAGTATTACCTTGAAGAAAATAAATTCTGGATATCTGGGATGATTCATAAACTGGCTTCCACTCCTTTCTACGTGGATGGTGGCACAGAATTCATCGTCATGAAGGCAGGATCCCTTCATATACAAGCGTTAGTCGTGAGTATCTTTCCAGCACCCTTGCAACATTAGCCATCTCTGAAGAATAGGAGAGTCATGGCCAAGAGCAATTCTCCTTCTGGTCTAACAGTGCATTTATTTTCCCATCATTGCATCTCATGCTTGCATTGTGTTTCTCTGTCTCCCCTTCTCTCTTCGTGGCTGTGTTCCCTCAGCAAGAGCCATAGCGCAATCAAAGTGCCTTTGTCTGAGCACGCACTTCATTTCTGACTTTACTAAGGTCTATATTAGCGAGACTTCTGTGACTATAATATATACCTGAGTTGACTTAATAAGAAAATATTTGTTTTGTCTCAGAGTTCAGTTTTCAGGCCGTATATGGAGGCCCTAGATGTTTTCCATGACGTCATTTGGTTTGTTGGCGATAGCAGGCCCTGGAGAAGCCTGCTAATCTCACAGCGGGGTACAGAGAAAGCAAGTACCAGCATGGCCCCTGTGACCCACCTTCCTCTCACAGCCCCACTTCTAGGTGCTCTATACTTCCTGGGAACCCTATGGCTTTGAACCAAGCTTTTAGCACGTGGGCCTTTGGGAGACACATCCAAATCCGAGTAATACAATGTATCAATTAATTTTCCATGGGTTGCGCCTTTGGCATTGCATCAAAAAGCTACTGCCAAACTTAAGCTCATCTATATTTCCTTCTATGTTATCTTGTTTTGTAAATTTGAGCTCTGTATTTAGCGCATTGATCTATTTTGAGTTATGTCTGCAGACAGCACTGCAGTTTATCTCTGGATTCTCTTTCATTTTTATATATTCATGTCAAGTTGTTCCAGCATCATTTGCTGAAAAAAACCTGCCTTTTGTATTGCTTCTTCTCTTTTGTGTATTTAAATCATGACGCTGTGACTTATATTCTTATATCTCCATCTTCAACACAAACAGGAAACTTAGGAATTGATGAAATAAAATTGATAGAATTATATGCTCATAGGTACTGTTTCAATATTTCACAATAAACCTTGTATATATTGAATATAAAAATAAACTTCATAGAGAACCATATTATTCCAGAATCACGGTGTTTATATCATTACATTTCTATTCTTAAGCTAAAAACAATAAAAGCAATTCTTCCAAAAATGCTACCGTTAGCTTTTTGGCTGTCTTTTGCCTAGTTGTTCTTTTCTTCATTCCGCTCTGATTCCTTACTGGATGCTGCAGTGCCCAGAGCTGTACCCTGTAGCACAGCAGGGTCAGGGCAAGCATATCACAAGGAAAGCACTTAGGATCCAAGGAAGATGCTATGATGGACTTGTTTTCCTATTGCTCGTCGATAACCTGGATTTCTGCTGGGAAAGCTGACTGTGGGTGGGTGAAGCTCTTGACCTGAAGTAATTCTGATCTCTGTCAGGCTTTGTGTCTTCTGGGAGTCGGCCAGGCTTTGGGGTAATTACAACTCATGGGACATGTGGGAAGGGGCTGATGCCGCAGCTGTCAAACCATCTCCTGTTAGAGACTAGGGCACTAGAGGAGGATTCCCACCATTTAGTTAATTTTAGGAAATTATTCACGAAACTGTTCTATAGCCTGTGCCTTACCACAAGGCTCTCTTCCAAGATGAGACTTAACACTAAGGAGACATTGTTGGAGAGTAAAATAAGATTCAGCAGGATAAGCCAAGCAGAAACAAAGGAAAGAAGCCATCGACATCGAGTGAGGAAGATGAGCCAAGCCCAAGATGTCAGAGGGCAAGCTTTGGTAAATCAGCATTGAAAGAAAATTACACTCAAGGAAGAGTTCAGATAACTGCAGAAACGCTCAAGGACACTAAACTTACATAAAAGTAACACGTATAAACTGACCTCCTTCCCTACCTGGGGTTTCTCTAAAATCAGGGAGAAGACACTAAGTATTCATTTGTAACTTAGACTCAGTCGGAAGCCAGAGAACTAGATACAGGATGCTATCTTTGCCTACAGATGTCGCACGATTGGGACTAGCATGTTTATACATGAGATCCTACTTTTTAAAACTATGAAAAGAGGAAATCAAAATTACACAAAATTTGCTTTTCAATAAAATGAAACGAACCTGCTATATGCAAGCTTTCAGTGCAGAGTTAGGTAACGCTGAAATTCCATTATTGACCAAATACATGATTGCTTCATGGGTTTTACATTGGAAATTAAAAAAAAAAATTTGGCTACTATTTTCTAGCAAATTTCAAATGAAGTCAGGAGAAGATTGCTGCCCGCCTGCGACCTTAGTATGTAAGGGAAGTTGGCCGATGGTGTCTGTGGACTGCACACGCTGCCTTTCTCTCTCTCGTTTTCCTTTGCTGTTTCTCATGAGGAAGATTGCATTTCGAATGCAACACTTCAGAATGGGTGTGACTGAGTTGCAACAAGGGCACCATTTTCAAGCGTTTTGGTCATCGTGTTCTGTGGGTGAGAGAGCTAGAAGGCCTTGTGGGGGCAGGAAGGTGAGGTACAAACAGTCACAAGGAGAAGGGAAGATGACCTCGTTTTCCCAGGTGTCTGGCCTGCTTCTCTGTCTGGCCTCGTTTTTCCTAATAGAAAAAAGCTTGGCAGCGTGACTTAAGAATGCCCCTGATTCTCTGCTTCTTCAGGCTCAAACTCCCACCTGACTCCCTGCAATGGTCAGGTCAGCCATGGTGCTACCCAAACGTTGGACCTGGCCCTACTCTTTTTAAAAATTGTTTTAAAATATTTTTGAGATTTAATATAATTGCATCATTTTCCTTCCTTCATCCTTTTCCCCTCCCACGTACCCTTCCTCCTTGTCTTTTTTCAAATTTACAATGTATTTCTCTTTAATTGATGTTGCAAACACACATATGCATATACTATGTGTGTCTGTGTGTGTATGAATACGTGTGTGTTTGTAAAGGCATAAATACAACCTGCTCAGTCCATATGTTACTTGCATGTAAACTGTAGCTCAATATTTACTAAATACATGCCAAATTTTCTTTTCTAATTCCAGAGTTACCAGACCTATTAACTAGTCTTTGTCTTCCCTTCTCAGAGCAAATCTCTCAGCTTCTATCCCAGACTAGGCCATTTGGGTCTCTGTGTTCCTTGTGAGCACTGACTTGTGAGTATCTCCATCCCCAGGACAGAAGTCTCAGGCTTTTCCTGTCAGTCAGTCTGAACAGCCCCAGCTAGGTTCTTTTCCATTCACCTCTACTCTTAAAAAAAATAAAATCCATCTGTTTGTTGGGGTGGTGGGGTGAAACTTGTGTTTCCCATGTGTTTGGCAAGTGTTCTACTCCTGAGATACATCCTGGCCTGGAAGTCTGAGAATAGTTTGTTCCTTGATTCCAGGGCCACACTCTAGTGGTGTGGGAAGTCCTTCTGCATATGTGTTACTTTTATTGGTTAATGCATAAATCTATTTTGGCCAGTTGCTTAGCAGAATACAGCTAGGCAGGAAAAATCAACTGAAGGAGGAGTCAGTGAGAAGCCATGTAGACACCTGCAGGAGACACACACCTTTGCCAGAGTCCACCGAAACTTTGCCAGTAGACCACAATCTCGTGGTGATGCACATCTAATGGAGATGGGTTAATTTAAGATAAAAGAGCTAGCTAGCAACACACTTAAGCTATTGGCCAAGCAGTGTTTAAAATATTATAATTTCTGTGTGATTATTTTGGGTCTGAGCTACCTGTAATGAACAAGCAGCCTCCAACAACAGTCCAGTCACCAGTGGACTCTGAAAACAGCATGCCTGTGGTGCAGAGATTTTAGAAGCCATGTTAACATGCCTTGTTGGATGTGTCTACCATGAAGACTATCTTGGTTTGTCTTACAACACTTTCTCTTAGGGAGGAGGACAGGTTCAATTGTTCGGCCTTCAGTGGTCTTCCTTAAGCTGATAGGGTGGGCATGAACAAGTCAGAGCAGCTCAGAAAGTATCCGTTACTTCCTTCTTTCTTGTCATTCACCTTACCCTACGAATAAGTTCTTCCTGTCTATGAATGGAACAAATTCTGTCTCTCCTCTCACAACAGCATCCCTGACTCTCATCCTGATGACTGTCTTCCTGCTTTCACTTCTGAACCCAACCAACAACCTTCACAAGGAGCTAGAGGGACGAAGGTACTTTTTTTTTCTCAAGGCCTTGATCCCTTTGAAATAAAATCTAAAATTGCTGGAACGCGACGCTGTCTGTGATCAGAGCCTTTTGTCTGCCTTGGTAGGCTTCTACAATACTCTACACTGAATTCATTCCCATCACCTCATCCGCTGAACTCAGCATTCCCTCAAAACCCAAGTTCTTTCTGCTTCAAGGCTTTAACATATTTTCACAGAGCAAAGGTATTTAAAATGTCTGCTGAATATTGTTAAAAATAGTTTAAAGGCCACTATGGCTAGTCTAATTTTGTGCTACATACACAGAGTTGAACGCTTTACTCTTGTTTCAAGACCAGAAAGATGGTAATTGGAGGAATGAATAGTTAAGATGTATAAGAATTCAGGTTTCTTCCGCTAAATCTCAAAAGGAAAGAACACTCTCTAAGAAAGTCCTATTGAATTCCTTGTTGAACACTAAAAGGTAAGGCTAATGCTTTAAAACAGGGATGAAGTGACCATTCAGCCATGCCTAATAACAATGAGTGTTAATGCTTTGTTTTTTAATTTTTTCCAGAATATTTACTTCACTTAATTCCATATAGCATACATCCCTTCCTATATTAAATAAAGAATGTAACCAGCATAGTTTAAACAACCCCATTCCCACCCCACTATCTAGTTAACCCTTAGAAAAGAGTTGTGCTTCTCTTTTATTTCTATTTTTTATTCTTTTTATTGAGCTATATATTTTTCTCTGCTCCCCTTCCTTCCTCTCTCCTCTCCTACCATCTCCCATGATCCCCACACTCCAAATTTACTAAGAATATCTTGTCTTTTTCTACTTTCTATGTAGATTAGTTCCATGAAAGTCTTAGGGTCCTCTTTGTTGTCTAGGTTCTCTGGGGTTGTGAATTGTAGGCTGGTTTTTCTTTGCTTTATGTCTAAAAGTCACTTATGAGTGAATACATATCATATTTTTTCTTTCTGGGTCTGGATTACATTACTCAGTATGATGTTTTCTAGATCCATCCATTTGCCACAAATTTTAATACATCATTTTTTTCCACTATGTAGTACTCCATTGTGTAAATAAATATACCATGTCTTCTTTATTCATTCTGGGGTTGAAGGGCATTTAGGTTTTTCCCAGGTTCTAGCTGTGACAAATAATGCTGCTATAAACATAGTTGAGCAGCCATGTTCCATCAAGGCATCTTGAGGATTTGTAAGTTTGGAAGCCCATTAGCATTCTTGCTTTCATCTCTACTCCACCCCTTTGCTTTCTAGCTTCAGCTACACCAACTCCTTTCTATCTTTCCAACATGATGGCATGCTCCTATCTCAAATCTTTTAATTTTGGCAGTCTCCAGTATGAAGAAAGTCACCTTTCTATGAAATATTCATGCAATTCACTATTTCATTTTATGTAGGCTCTTTCACTCAAATGTCTGTTTTTTCCCTTTCCCCCTAAAACGGGCCAAAATACTCCCAAAAGCAACTCTCCTCTCCACACAGTGGAGAAAAGAAGTGAATTAAAAGGCTAAATTAGAGCTAGTGAAGTTCATAGTAAATGAAGTTATTGACATGTGAGCTTAAGGGTCTGAGTTCAGATCCCCCCAGCACCCATGTGAAAACCAGGTGAGGTGGCACACGGTTATAAGGCAGTGCTTGAGAGCAGCAGAGAGATTCAGATCCTGGAGTCTCTCTGGCTGTTTAGTGTAGCTGAAACTCTGAGCTTGGGTTTCAGTAATACTCTGTCTCAACAAAGAAAGTAAGAGCAGTAAATAAAGATACCAATGTTAACCCATACTTGAACATATACACACCTAACCACACAAATACAAACACATACACACAGACCAAAAAATGCAAATTTAATTTAAAGTCTCCAACTGAAATTCTAGATTATGTCAGCATCTCATTTTATAAAATAGGGTAAGTGTTCTAATGAGATAATCAAAAGAGTAAGGCTTTAAGGATATAAATAAAGTGGTGACGGAAGAGAAAACTTAGAACTTAAGAAGTGGGCTGGCCATCTCAATGCTGCTTTCCTTATCTCCTAGATAAACCAGTCTATTTGGGGATTTAGCTGTTATTCATATCCCGATCATTTGGGAAGTTAATATTTAAAAAAAACCTTAATTTTGATTGGCATCATGAATTTCACCATGGGTACACTAAAGTTTGGACTGCAGTGGCTGGTTCTGGTGCACAGTCCAAACCAAAGATCTGCGCTATATCTCATGTAACAACTGTGAATACCAGCTTCACAGCCGAGTCATCATCGGGTTGAGTGCTTGTGAAATAATGAGAATGGATTCATACGCATGCCAGCACTAAGCACAAGCAAGCTGTGTTGGCGAGTTTCTTGTCACCATAACTGACACCCATTAACTTGTAGGGAAGAAAAGTTTATTTTGGCTCAAGATTCCAGAGTTTAGTCCATTATGGCTTAGCCCTGTTGTCTTGTCAAATATCATGTTGGAACAATATTATTCACTTCATATTATTCCAAAAGTAAAGAGAAAGAAAGAAACAAGAGAGGCCAAGGTCCTGACATTCTACCCCAAAGTATTCTGTTAAGGACTTAAGTTTCTCCCAGGAAGCCTTATTTCCTAAAGGTTGCTTCATCTCTTAATAGTGCCGCACATGGAAAACCAAGTCTTTGCCATGCAGGATTTGGGAACATTGCTTAATCAAACTGTAACAAAAACTATCACAGTAACAAACCATCAAAACAAAAACAGTAACAAAAACAATCTTTCTGAAAAGCTACCAATATAAAGACTACTTCCTGCTTGGAAGGAAGGGGAGGGTAGTGCGCTGGTTCAGCTCTTGAATGTCAACTTGTTAGGATGAAGAATCATCATGGAAACGTATCTGTGTACATATCTGTAAAGGATTTTCTACACTAGGTTAATTGAGATGAAAAAACCCACCCCAAATGTAAAAGGGCTGTCCCATAAGTCAGGACCCCAGACTTCATACAAGAGCGAAACTAAGATGAGCACTTACATCCATGTGTCTCTGCTTCATGACTAAGGATGCAACGCACCTTTCTCCTGTTCCTGTCTCTGCTTCCTGCCTCCTGCTCCCATCTCCACTTCCCATCTCCACTTCCCATCTCCACTTCCCATCTCTGGTTCCCATCTTCAGTTCCTGTCTCTGAATCCTGTCTCCTGTTCCTGTTTCTGGTTCCCATCTCCTGTTCCTATCTCTGCTTTCTGCCTCTTGCTCCCATCACCACTTCCTATCTCTATTTTCCATCTCCTGTTCCTATCTCTGGTTCCTGTCTTTGGTTCCTATCTCTGATTCCTGTTTCCAGTTCCCATCTCTGATTCCCATCTCCTATTCCTGTATCCTGTTCCCGTCTCATCTCCTGTTTCCATCTCTGGTTCCTGTCTCCCTGGTTCCATCACCACAACTGACTGGACCCTCAAGCTGTGAGCTAAAGCAAATCTGTTTATTCTCACATTGCTCTGTCACAGTGAGGAGAACAGTAATGAACCAAATAGTGTTTGTACAGAGAACGATTTTAGGAAGAGTTGAATGTAAATAGTAAAAAAAAAAAGGGGGGGAGACTAGATGTACAACATAAAACTTATAATAACTTTTCTCTGCTTGATGGATATCGCTGAGCAGGAATGATGAGGAAGTTGATGATGTTCTCAGCCTGAAAAACTCTGCATGTCCTAAACTGCTGAGACATTCCAACCAATGTGAGTTAGTTACATCAGAGTTATAGTTATATTCAAGCAGCAAACAGTTTCTGAGGACACGAACAGAAGTGAAATTTGAGAAGTAAATTACCCACAAGGTGAACGTGTGATGAAGAGTCATCCAAAGACAAGTGTGTGCTAATGAAGCTCGTTAGCAAAACTCAGAAGCCATCCCTAGTGCTCCACTTCCTCAAGCAAGGCTCCACTTCACAATGGGTCCTCAGCCTTCCCAAGCACCAGCACAAACTGGGGACCATCTGTTCACACACATGAGCCTATGGGGAACATTTCACATTTAAATCAACACAGAGTGCATGATTCTTTTCATTGCCCCCATAAGAGAAAGACAAGACAGGCATGAAGGGTAGTAGGAATGACCATTCCCATTGTGCCACAGTGCCATTCTTGGTGTATTGCGCTCAGACATCTGCTTTCCACATTGCACAGTTCAGAGTGATGCTCAGACAGGCCGCCTGGCAGGTGCACAGCTCCTCAATCATGGTTGAGTCTGGGTCCTTGTTCACAGCACTCTCACACACTGCACACTCATATCTAGAGAAATCGTTGAGGTTGGAAAGACAGGAAACCCATCAAGGGAAAACCCGGAAGGACTTGAATCTGTGCACCTTCATTTGAAGGAACACAAACCTCTGGATCTTTTCAGAATCAGCCAATGCCTTTTATCCACTACATTTTGTCAAGATTCTTCATGCATCTTAGAATACCCTCAGAGAGCAATCCAATGGGTAGGAGGTAGGTGAACTAAGGTCTCTGCTCCTTTTCAAACTGAGGACCATGGATAGACATAGTAATTTCCTTCCATGGATGCTTGGTCCTACCTTAGTACTAAGGACAAGTACTGCGCTCTTTCTTTTAAATGAGCCACATCATTTCATTCTCTAAATTACAGGTTCTGTAATGAATGATAAAACTCAACGATATCACATGATACACACAGGAACTGCCACGGCTCCACAACATCTGGTGTGCACATCTGCCTTAATTTTTTTCTTCTAGAAATGAGGGCACTTGGCACCTACTCATTCTCTTGCATTCTGATGTCAAGACAGACCTGCAAATTATTAGGGAAACATGTTGTATAACACTACAAGAGGCCAGTGTGACAGGGTCTGAAACACTCCTGGCTTGTATATATCTGTTATATTTTGTTTCATCTTTGTGGAATGATTTCTATTTTGATTGTTTTAAGTTTTTGAGAATTAATTATCTTGCAAACAGTTTTTCTTGAATATCTTCAATTCAAACAAAGAGCCTGGAATCGGGTCTCAAATGATGCATCTTGTCTGGGGAAGGGGGACTGATGTCTGACTTGCTCCCAGTGACACTCAGACATTTACCCCGTGATCTGTAGCGCTTACCCCTTAACTGTCTGCTCAGTCACAGCATTCGATCAGGGTCGGAGCTCTCATTTCCTCGTCCTTGTACGTTGTGTTCAGGCTGTCAGGAAGTGTTGCTAAAACACTAGAGAGAGAGCTCTCTGATGACCAAAATAATCCTGCTACCTAAAATAACATCCGCTCTGCCACCCCCTGCCACAACAACGCAGCAGCACTGAGGACAGTGAACCGGGGAGAGAGTGGGATGGGGCCAGGCTCTGTAGGAAAGAACTAGAAAAGAAGGCTTTGAATATGCTTATTTACGGCTAACCTTACCAGTCACCAGCCTCAGATTGGACATGTCATTTGGAAAACGTAATCACTAGTTACCAACCCACTCCAAATACCAGTTCTTGGGAAGGCATAGTTTTGGTGTTATTTCTTTCTCTATGTCCTTCAGTGTGTGCATAAGCTTTTAAAATGAAAGTTACATCTTGGTGGTTCGCTGCTAAACTTCTCTATGTCCACACCCTCTCTGGTTCTTCCCGGAAGCCCCTGGATACCACTTCTCAGTACCCGGCAGGTGGAGGGTGCTGATGGCTCTGACATTCAGAGGCTAATGAGCGTGGGAGAACAGCGGCAACCCTGCCTTTCATATCGTAGTCCCTGCGCAGAGTTTGCTCCAGAAATTTATCCATAGCAATGTTACAGGCTGTTCTTTTTTATCCTGAGAGGTGAAAACAAAACAGGAACTAAAAATGGAGTGTACGGAGCCATCTGGATCTGATGCGGTGCCGACAAGACGGGCTGGCAACTGTTCTAATCCTTGCCATGCAGGGGGAGGTACCAAGGGCTCATTAAGCACACTCCATGCAAGTGGATGGAGATACAGATGAAAGGCTGGGCTGCCATTTCTTGGTCAAAGAGCCTTCGCCTAAAAACGCTCAGAACGTCCCTTTAAGTAAGCCTGCATCACCCTGTACGGCAAGTCACAGTAGAACTCCATGTGTGTCTAACAGGAGCTCTGGAAGAATCTTTTATAGATGTTTACATGTGAAACTTTCTGCTATGAGAAACAATAGCTACTAGGACAGGCAAAAGCCCACTAATCTGCCTAGGCTTCTGTAGTCAACTTGATGCTGCG
>LOEQ01006677.1:106922-118617 GCA_001685075.1 Bramus lutescens | reverse complement strand
CCCAGCATTCTGTTCTGTCTACTCCACCCACCTAAGGGCTGGCCTATCAAGAGGCCAAGGCAGTTTCTTTATTAACCAATAAAAGTAACACATAGACAGATGACCCTCCTACATCATATGAGGGAGAGCCAAAAGAACTTTCTGGTTTGTTTCAAAAATTTATTATCTACTACAGTCTGACTTAGCAGAAGCTAGACTCGTGACAGCTAGAGACACAGGGCACAAAGAAATTCAGATGTCCATTCAGGGTGGGATGTTCTATCAAGCTAGAGTTTTGGCTGATAGAAGCTGGCACCGTGAATCACGGTACAGATTCTAAGAACAGATGTTCTTGTGTGGTTAATCTCTGTGGGTTTTAACTATAGCGGTTTGATTGACAGGTCAGTCTGTCACCTACGTGACACATGTGACAGATATTGTAAAGCCCCTACAAGGGCACGTGGCACCTGCCAATAACTTGCCTCCCCTTAGTATTGGCCTGTCACTAGAGTGAAATATTAGCGTATCTCAGAATATCCCTAACCTTACAATGCAGAAGAGGTAGTAGAGTGAAGACATCATTAAAGTTTAGCCTTGATACTGCAGGATTAATCCAAACTGCCTTTGAAAATGGACCTTGAGACTGAATAAGACAAAGGACAGTGAAAAGTCATCGATGCCACTACGAAGTTAGGGGAATGGTGAAGGGAGAGGCTGGGTTCAGTTCTCCAACTAAGCTCACTGCTTTGAAGATAATGACGATCACGTGGTGGTACTTGCCCACCAAAAGGCTGAAACTCAATTACAACTAAAATTTCTGTTAGGGCAGTCAATATCAATGGACACATGGAGGTGCAGAGGTTAATGCAGTACATCTCTAGAGCCAAAACACACATGCACCCAGTAAGGATGCTGGATCTTTCTATGGTTATAAAAAGGCAGAAGCAAAGACCCAGAGACATTGGGACTGTGGACATGAGTCGCTTGTTTTGCTTACTGCTATGGCAGAATACCAAATGGAATCAACTTAATGGAGGAAGGGTTTCTTTTGGCTCGCTCTTCAGAGGATATCACTTCATCAGGAAAAGAAAGCATAGCAGCTAGAGTAACCATGTGCTTGGCAGCAGTAACCTACAGTAAGGTGGACTCACACCCTTATGGATTAAGAAGCAGGGAATAGGAGTGGGATATAACCCTCAAAGACCTGCACATGATTCTTTCTTATATTCCTTTCATCGTGGTTTAGAGGGTTTCTGGTGTGTTAATGCTATTTCTGTTCTTACTAGAAACCTTTGTATAAAGCACTCTTACATGGTAGGCATCTACACCCTGGACCATATGTTTGGGAAAGGTGGGCACAAGAATCAGTTAGGCTCCTCTGGCCTCTGACCCCTGATCTCCTAGCTCGTGCTCCCTAGCTACTCCATATGGACACTGTGGCCACAATCCTACAGACCCAGTAAGAGACTTTACCCCATCCTCAAGCCCTTAGCCCCCTGCATATCTATACCAGCATGCCTCAGTGATTCCATATGGCTCACTTTAAAGAATGTTCAACATCCTTTGCCACCAGAGAAATGCAGATTAAAATCTTACCCCAGTCAGAATAGCTATCATAAAAAATATCAATGGCAGCAAACGCCAGGTACAGAATGTTGGGAAGGGGGAAGCCTTCCATAGTACTATTGGGAGTATAAACTAGTATAACTACCTTGGAAATCAGTCTGAAGATTTCTCAAGAACCCAGAAATAAAATACTATGTGCCTAACCTATCCACTCCTGGGCACATAGCCAAGGATTCGGTATAATACTATAAAGACACCTGAATATCTACAAAATTATTTATATATTTATTTCTATCTTATTTTTAGTAACTAAGAAAAGGAAGCAGCCTAGATGTCCATCCTAGATGAATAGTGAAGATGTGGAATTTAGTTTATTTATTAAGAAAAATGAAATTTGCAGGTAAATGGGTGGACCTGGAAATAATGATATTGAATGAGATAACCTGGACTCATAGGACAGGGGCCACATGTTTGGTCCCATATGCACACCCTAGATTCAATGTTTTCATTTTGCTTGTTTACCTCGAAGTACCTGAGAAAGCCAGGAAAGTGGGGGCAGGGTCCAGGTCGGATTCCTTAAAGGAAGGGAATGGTAGAACACAGGTGTAAATGGATGGTGAAAGATAATACTGAACATGAAAGGGTTAATAAGGCAAAGGCTGAGGGCCTGGGGACAAGGGAGAGTCAGCAAAACTGAAGGGTGTATGAAGAAGCCAGATGGAAACCTAGTATACTGTAACTCAATTTAAAAATACAAAAGAAATATCGAATGCATGCTCAATAAAAATGACATGGCTAGGTAATGGGGCTTTTGGAAGCAGTGGGTTACTAAATGAAGTGCCAGGTAAAGCATATCTTCATAAGATTCTTGGTCAGAGAGGACGCAAAGGCTATCAAAATTAGATTAGCTTTTGTCTGTCCTTTTGGTTGCCCACCAGAACAAGAGACTGTGACTCTAATATGAAAGACCCCATGTACCACAGGTACAAGATAAAAAGAAAGTTAGCTAAGATGAGGCTGAAACTTCTCCTAAGGGCAGGAAGATGCGTTGTTGGCTTCTGGGGGAGGGAATATTCCAGCTGAAACACAGAAAGGCTGCCAAAAGCCATCTTCTGGGTTGGGCACAACCGCTGCAATCAGGAAGTTACAGCAGCTGTAGCTACCTGGCCTAAATCTGCACGGGATGAGCTAGACATCAGTACACATGGCATCAACAATCACTCATATAGAGTGGGTGAGTCATGACAGACCTGGGAAATGGGGAGTGGTGGCATTCGGTTGTTTACCCCTGCTGAGCACACCAGTTCTGGTGGATAGATCTAAACCCACAAAGGGCCTTGGCTAAATTCAGTGCATCACAAAACAAATGGCCATGAAGGAGAATGATAATTTCAGGGAATAGAGAATATAGAGACGGGAGGAAGATAAAAGATGATGAGAGTGATCATATTCACTGTTATAAACACTTAGAATAGTCAAAGAAGAAAGTTAACTAATTAAAAATATTCTGTAATTTTGTCGAATGAATGTGAACATTATTTGACTAAATATTTCTCACCGAATGCCCCCACCGGATGCCAGGCCACCATCTAAGTGAATAACCAATGTGTGGGTGACTTGCTTGTACAGAATCTAGGCTGTGATAGTGAAGTGTTAGAGTGCACACAGCTGCTGAGACACAATTTCTCTTCCTGTACCCTCCAATGTGCCCTCCTCGTTACCTAACAAAGTCTCACTCTAGCTGATCTCTGAAGACTCTTTTAGCCCGAAAACTGCCTAATAGGATCCCAATGCACAGACTCATCAGACCAAACATTTGTTATACTGAAAGGCACAGATACATGATTTAATGTGCTCCCCTCACGGACTGTGTCAGACGCATCTCCTTAAAGAGCAGAGTTGACTTTAAAGGGCTCCCCAGTTCTTGTTCATCCTAATGAAACCCAACCACAGAAGGGGGAAGAGGCTCAGGACAGATGCCCCGAAGCAAGGCTTTTAAAATCTTTCATCTCAAGCCTCGTTGCAGCTCAATTATTCACTTCATCACAGACGTCTAACATCTCTATCCGTTTCCTAAAAATAAATATGCATGAAGTTTGGACCCCAAAATTAAACTCTGGGATTTTTGAGGTTGATTTTTAAATGAAGCCAGATGATAGCAAATTCAAGTACTGAATATAAATGCATGTGACTGTATAATTGAATCACTTAGCACTCCCCACACTGGAAAAAAGCTCAACCTTTCCACAAACCATCCTCTCCTGCAAATTCTGTCTAATTTTCTGACCCTAAATCTTGATGGAGCTGGTAATATAAATTCTGATTCATTGTTTTATATTATGTTGATCCCATAATACTACAAAAAATAACCAACACTTTGGGGATTGTATTAAAAGCCCTTCCTCTTAGAAAATAGCAATGAATGCCAACATTTATATACTCAGAAGGCAGATTCCAAACTCCAAAATATTCATCCACTTCCAGCAGAGTCTTAAGATTTATGATCACAATAACAACACCTCATATTGGAACATCAACTGCTAGCTTATTGTTTCCTGCCAGAGTGTTTATAGATTTACAAAATCCAGCAGGTTGGATGGCAAAGGCTGAATGACTTTGGATAAAGCAAAGCAACTTTATCGATTGACTTTTAATGATCAGTTACTATGCACTTGAGATATCCAAAAGAAGATTTCATTGTGGTAATTAGCATATCCACAGCTTCCTTCTGAAGGCAAGCAAGGGAGAATATCTTGTGCACGGTCCCATGGTGGGTCCAGGAAAATTAATGACAAGACTATAGGCATCCGACGTCAGAGTATACCTGCACTAACTTGGGCGATGAATTTCTCCAAAGGTCGACGTGCTGGAGACTTGGTCTCCAGGGTAGTACTCTTGGAAAGTGATGGGATCTTTGGAAGTTGGGTCTGGTAGGATGTCCTTAAGCTATTGGACAGGTGCTCAACCAAGTTACCTTCATTTTTCTCTTTTCATTTCCTGTTGTGAAATAAATGGCTTGGCTTTGACAGGAGCATCTGCAGTGAGATGCCGCCTCATTACAGGCTCAGGGTAGAGGAGTTAACCAGTCGTGGAGTGGAGTCTCTCAAATTGTGAGCTGAAATGCTGAAATAAACCTTTCTCTCTTTGTAGGCTAATTATCTCAGGCATTTTGTTTCAGTGAGGCAGAGCAGACTAATGACACATCCTTAAAAGTGACATTTGTCCTAACAAAGCCTAAGTCTTACATGTCTGTTATTAGAGTGGGTTAGAGCAGATCCTTCTACATTGTCTAAACTGACACTTGTCCTAACCAAGCCTAAGTCTTACATGTCTGTAGCTACATTGGGTTAGACCAGATCTTTCTTTGTTATCTTCTACCTGTACCGATGCGTTAACCGTGTATTGCCACCTCTCACTCTGAATGTTAGACTTTGACATGATGGTCCTAGTGGTGTGTTGGTTTTATTTTGTTTGGCTTGAAACAAGGTCTCACTTGTGCTAGCTGGCTTTGAATTCCAAGACTATCCTACCACAGCCTCCTTAGTAGCTGTGACTAGGTGTGCAATACATTGCCCAGCTTATGTTTGTATCAGTAATAATAATATAGCTTCATTGATCTGAGGAGCTTTCCTGTCTTTGATAACTATGACCTCGTAACCTCAGTTTGAGTCTTGGGTTCATATCTTACCCACAGTTAAGTGTCATCCTTACCTTTCATCAAGGAAACTTCTCTTTGCAACAGATGGCGACAATTGCAGAAAACAGCAACAAATCCCTACGCAGAGTTGTGGAGTCCAGCTGCAGTGGATATATCTACAAAACACTCTCACCCCTAAATCTCAGGGAACATTGTGCAAAAGGGGGCTCAAAGATTGTGAGAGCTAACTCGTGGACTTTGCTGTGAGGTTGCATCTCCTAGAAAATATCAGAAGCTACAGCCTCATCATCTCACCAGCATGACTGCCTGAAAATGAGTTAAACAAGGATGACTCCAATGAGCATGTCAAACTGGGTGGAGAAAAGATCATGAGGGCTCATTCCCCTCCTTAGACTCAATTGTTCTCATCTACCTGACTCCCAAACCTAATCTGACCTTACTCCTGAACTTTCTAATCTACCCGACTCCCAAACCTAATCTGACCTTACTCCTGAACTTTCTAATCTACCCGACTCCCAAACCTAATCTGACCTTACTCCTGAACTTCAGCTCCAAATCTTTACCCATCTCTCAGACCAGTCATCCTTCAAAAGTATCTCCCACACAGTGGACTGATGATGAAGCTCTCTCAATCCCTAAATATCTCCCTGGAGTGGTTTCCACATTGGCTGATAAAATAACCTCTGTAGAGCTTCCCAGCTACCTTGGCTTCCTCGTTTGTTTTGAACCACGTAGATGTTATTGATAAACAAGTCCAAATGATTCTTTTCTTAAAGGTTTATTTATTTTCTATGTGCATGGGTATTTTGTCTGCAGTTATGTGTGTGTGAGGGTGCCAGGTCCCCTGGAAATGGAGTTACAAACATATGTGAGCTGCTGTGTGGGTGTTGGGGATCGAACCTGGGTCCTCAGGGAGAGCAATCAGTAGTCTCCACTGGTGAGCCATCTTTTCAGTGTCCCCAAGTCCAAACAATTCAATTTTAAATCTTTCCCAATGATTCCCAGCAGTCTTCTGCTAAGGTAAATTAAAAGTTTTCTGCTTTTCTTAAGTTGTAATAGAGCTTAAGAGCATTTTACTTATAAGCCCAGGTACAGTAGATTGTGTTATAGTTTGAACTAGCACATTCACTCACAAGGTTCTATCTTTGATGATGGCCCAGGAAGTTATCTATAAAGCTGTCACGGTGTTCACAAAACAGCTTGAAGAGCAGGCACAGGCAAACCTATCAATTTGTTTCTCTACCCCTACCATTCCCACTTGCTATATTGTTCCAGAGAGAACCTTTGGAAAATAGAGGTATAATAGATTTCTTTTTCTGGCAGCAGGAACTAAAGCAGAGACCACAGAGGAATGCCACTTCCTGGCTTTAGAGCAGGCTCGTATTCAACCAACTTTTTTATATAGCTCAGGACTGCCTAAGGAAAGTTCCACCCATAGTGGCTGACCTCTCTTATCAATTAGCAATCAAGAAAATGTTCTTAGACACGCCCCCAGAACAATTTCCTAGAAGGATTTCCACAACTGAGGTTCTCTCTTTCAATGTACAACCAAGATTAGCCATCACAACCAGAAAATATTCTCCAAACTTCAACTAAGGTACTTCAGTTTATAAAGCATGGATCACTCATTTTTTCAGGAGTCATCAATATAGAAGTTTTTGAGAATTATTCTACTTTATGTCTTGTATAACTAAAGCCACATAGTGAAAATAAGATGTGTTTTATGGTTAAAAATATGATCAAAGAGAACGTAAGCAAAGCATCAATTTATGAACAAAAAAATTCAAATTTTGCAGGTAATTAATGCTAAAGTAGAGCAGTTTGTTCTGGGATTTTTATGATAAACCTCATGAAAGACATTGTTTCAAATTAGATCTGAAAGGCAGGCCTGATTTACATAAGAGGAAGAAAGGGGGATTTCAGGCCAAAGAAATAATGTGAGTGAAACACAAAGGCTGAAAACAGTCTGGTCTCTGAGTACAGGAGGAAGAGAAGAAACTGGAAGGCTGAGGCAACTGAAGGTGTGCCAAATCCAGAAGTCATTTTCAGTTTCTTAATATACCATAAAACTTCATAGAAATTTATGCCATGTGTCCTTTTATTCATTCATTTCTGTATAAATGATGTACAATTGGTATTGAAGAAAGGACAGTGAGAAATTAAGACCAGGGGACCTGGCTGGAAAAACAGGAAGCCAGTGCAGAAATGAAGTTCAGTGGGTGACTAAGCTAGCTCAGGGCAGCAGCCATGGTTTAAGAAGTATAAAGTGTGAAGGAAATAGCATTAGGATTTTTGAGCATCTGGTTTTCATCAATAGAAGAAAAAAAATGAACGATAGTCAATGACTACAAAATTTTCATCTTGAGTAATACGATAATAATGCTGTTTTGACAGCTACAGGATCTAACTTGAATGATGAAAAATAGTCTTTTTCTTTTTAAAAAAATGTCTGAATTGCAGAGCCCTCTTAACTGGGTTCTCTAGGAAACAGAGCTGAAGGCAGTGATTAAGGCAAGGATGCATTATCTGGGGGGAGGTGGAGATGAACTAACGATGAGAGTGAGGATGCTCAGCGAGGCAGAGAGTTGTCCAGGACAAGTGGACTGCTGGACTGATGGACACAGTCCTGTTTGCCAGGGGCATCCACTCAGCTACAGGACCTTTCCATAGAGGTTTTAAGAGTAAAAAAAAAGGCTTCATATTAGGATATATTCAGGAAGAGGAGGGCATGAAGTGGCCAGGCTTTCATTACCCAGAGATAACTCCATGGGATGCTAGTCCTCCTTTTCATCTAGACTTTGGGTTTCAGAACCATTCAAAGTGTGAAGAGGTGAGGAGGCCTGGAACTCCAGGTCATGTTTGGTCAGCCGACAGCAGCAGCTAGGGTGAGGATACTAGCAAACCCAGAATGGAGACAGGTGACTATGGCATTGTCCTTTGGTGACTTTGTGAGGAAAGATAGACATCAGACGAGCTTTGACATAAGGCGAATCTCTGGTGGAAAAATGACTCCTCTAAGTAATATTACAGGCAACTGAGCATATGGAATAAAAACCCAAAGGAACCTCGAAGCGTGTGGAGTCGTAGTTTACAGTTTGGTTCACGCTGGGAGAATGAAAACATAACAAAAGGGAAAAGTAGGAACATAGCACTGGGCATGAGGAGCAAAGGGGGAAACGAGGGAAGGGGAGAAATTGGATGTGACCACGCTAAAAACAAAAAGAGAGTAAAACCTTGGGTTCCGCACTATGGCATGTTCAGGCTGATGTGCTCCGAAAAGTCAGAGCGCAACAAGAGGCACATCATTTCTCACAGTTCTGGAAGCTGTGGAGTCTAAGACAAAGGTTTGATGTCTGTCGAAACCAGGCGCTGATCTCTGGTACCCAGACTCCCAACATGTGGAAGAGCTATGGCGTCAACTCGGGTTTCTTTCACTAAGGCCTTCACCCTATTCTGGGGCTTGTGTTCTCATGCTCAAAGTTATTGCCTTCTAATACACTACCTTGTGGATTGAGACTTCAAGATAAGAACTCAAAGTGGCAATGGAATACAAGCATCCCAGCCACTGTATTCAAAGGTGTTTTATGTGGACTCATACCCAACCCAACAGAGTGATCCAAAGGAATGGGGGTATGTAAGAGATGGAATCTACCATGGGTCAGTCATGCAATGGACTATTTTTATAACACCAAACTAGGTATGGGATAAAAACATGTCTTTGTGATCCCAAAGTCTATGATTATTATGGCATTAGCTTTGGGATCTATACCAAAGGTCTAGAGGTGCTCATGGTGGGGCCTGGCTAACAAGATTAAGAAAGCTCAAGAGCCAGATCAACATATAGCATCCTGTCTCCTATCTCAAGACGGTGGTTGCTGAGGTTGAGGATTGCAGAGCATGTTGCCGCTGGGTGTGGTTTCCGCTGTGGGAGAATGTTCTTGTACACTGTAAAGATTTGTCACTCGTATTGGTTTAACAAAATGCTGATTGGACAGTAGCCAGGCAGAAAGTATAGGTAGGCAAACAGATGAAAAGAATTCTGGGAAGAGGAAAGGCAGAGAAACACAGTTGCCACCCAGACACAGAGGAAGCAAGATAAGAATGCCAACTGAGGAAAGGTACCAAGCCATATGGCTAAACATAAATAAGAATTATGGGTTGATTTAAGGTTTAAGAGCTAGTTAATAATAGGCCTGAACTAATAGGCCAAACAATTTATAATTAATATAAGCCTCTGTGTGTTTCTTTGGGACCGAATGGCTCCAGTACTGGACAGGACAGAAACTTCCATCAACAACTGACTAGAGAGAAATAGAAGACAGAAGGAGACAGGTTTCAGTCTCATTCTGAGGATTCCTGGAGGGAGGATCGCTGTTTTTGAACTGAGGTAAAGGTAAGAGCCAGTGACTGGTTGTTTTGCTTTGCTGGTCTTCAGGTTGAACACCAACACCTGTCTCTGTGTTTTTTATTAATCGTGTTCCAGGTTTCAGTGGAAGATCAGAAACAAAGTAAATCTAGGGAATACAGGAAGATCAGAGTATGAGGAAAAAATGCAGTCCAAAAGGACACCCAGAGAGGCATCTGTAGAGGAACTGGGAAGTCAGGTTATAAAGGCAAATAAATAAATCCTTGAAATTAAAGCGTTCTTGTTATATTTACAGAATTGGGGCTGAAATTGAAGATAGGATCGGACTGGCACTGTTCTCTGAGAGATGAGAAGGTAGAAATGTTAACTGATATGGGAGGTCCTTCTGTGTATGTGTTGCTTTTATTGGTTAATGAATAAAGCTGTTTTAGCCAGTGGCTTAACAAAGTAAAGCCAGGCAGGAAATTTGGACAGAAATAGAGAGAGAGAGTAGGTAGAATTGAAAGAGACATCATGTAGCCACTGAAGGAGAAAATGCCAGAACATTACCAGTAAATCACAGCCTCATTACAATACATAGATTAATAGAAATGGGTTAATTTAAGATGTAAGAGCTAGCTAGGAATATGCCTGAGCCATTGGCCAAATAGCATTGTAATTAATATAGTTCTGTGTGATTATTCAGGTCTGGGTGGCCAGGAAACAAAAGCACAGCCTCTGTTTACAGTGAACTTTTGGATCAAACTTCCTGGGCCGCAAACCTAGCTGCACCGCTATCTGGCTTTGACCATGGCAAGGAAGTATGTTACTCTCTTCCTGAGTTCTTCACTTAAAAACTGTCTTAATTATAAGACCCATCCATCCGACAGGGATGCAGTGAGCAAAAGTTCACGTCAGTTGGCCTCACATTTAGCAGAGTGCCAAACACATAATAACAAAGTCGATCACAGCCCATGTTCTCATCATGTCTCAAAACATTTAAGATTGACTTAATAATATTTCTCACCAATTGATGCTCTTTCTGACATCTATCCAGACCTGGGCATCCAAAAGTCTTCCTAATCTTTACTTCTCAGCACCTGTAATCCTACCATGATAATCAAAGTTGTTCTGTGACTTGTCTCTAAGGACTGCAAACGCATCTACCTATTGCTCCAAGCCATTCTTCAGTCTGGAGCTCCTAAGCAGTGCCAAGTATGGGCTGACAGTTCCAAAGAGCACACTACAGAGTAGCTGTAAAGCTGCGGATCTGTATACACAGCATGGCATATTTTACATTCCTGCACCAATAGCATGTTTTTGTCTGACCGTCTTAGAAGTCGTTTTACTGATATCCAACTATAAAAGAAGCACTCTATGAACACTCATCCATGTGCATTTTCCTCACTCAAGTATCATCCTTATGCCATAAAATTTTACACTTTCTGTCTTCCATGTACATGCCAGCACTCGTTTCATTTTACTATCATATTTCTATTATTGAAGAGGACACATTGTTCATCTTCTTCATCAATAAATACCTCCCAAGTCTCCACTTGCTTTCATAAGAACATAAAATAACCATAATTCATTTTTTATCCTGGGATGTGGATAATTTAAGGAATGAATGCTATCATCTTCCTTCATGGACAGTTAGACAAAGTAGATCTGCATAAAGTTTCACAGAGCTCTGAGTGACCATCAAGACCAGCTCTGCTAATTCCAGGGCCTGCTTGCCCGCTCGGCTCGTGCCCCTTTCCGATTCTATCTACTGCCCCACTTCTCAGTCTCAATTCCAACCACCTTTCAGTTTCTTAAAAACAACTTCACCTAAGTCTTACTTAGGTCTCTACTGCTGTGATGAAAACCATGACTAAAAGTAACTTGGGGAGGAAAGGGTTTATTTGACTTAAAAGTCTTATCATAGTCCATCATTGAGAAAAGACAAGGTAGAAAATCAAGCAGGGCATGAACCGGAGGCAGGAACTGAAGGAGGGGCCATGGAGGAACATGCTTATGGTTTGCTTCTCATGGCTCACCCTGCTCTTTTATACCACCCAGGATCAAACATAGAATTGGCCGGGTGGTGGTGATGCACGCCTTTAATCTCAGCACTCGGGAGGCAGAGGCAGGCGGATCTCTGTGAG
>LOEQ01006677.1:65044-81727 GCA_001685075.1 Bramus lutescens | reverse complement strand
AAGAAGAAGAAGAAGAAGAAGAAGAAGAAGAAGAAGAAAGAAGAAGAAAGAAGAGTTGCTTCTGAATTCTGATGTAATCAGGATCTCAGGTTGTTGTAGCTGCTAGCATATATGCATACTGACCAAGCAAGATGGCTGAGATGCAGTGTGCACATACAAATTGTGGTGGATTTTTGAAGATTAGAAGGAAAAAATAAGAAACTAATATAACTCATTAATAATGATGATAATGATTCTACATTAAAATGATTGTATTTAGACTACTGAGTTAAATGAAAAAATATAATATGTTTATTATATTAATTACATGAATTATATAATAATATATAATTATTCTTATTTCCTACCCCATTTGTTTATGCATATTTAACACGACAACTTGGAATTTAGAAATCATGTACGTAGCTCTCATTTGTGGCTCACATGTATTTGGTAAAGAGTGCTGCCTTGAATCCTGAGTTGACTTTATAAAAATTACAGGAGAAAAAAAAAGGTAGAAGGCACCAAATGGAACCCCGCAGCCAAATTCCAGATGAGAGACCTTCTATAGTAGTGCTACACCAGTCTGGGCCACAGACCAACACTTATCTGTTGTTGTACATCCACTAAGACTCTATACCAAAGATGTTACACCATTATACATATTGTAGGGCTCAGGTGGGAGTTTTCATTGGAAATACTTAGCCAGCAAAGAAAGCTTCTCCCTCTTTAAGCTTTACCTTATCTGTATCTCTTTACCTTAAGACTAGCACAGAAGCAATACAGTTATAAGCAACAATTAACATGCACCCTCAAAAAAAATTACAATGTCCTTAGGAAAAAAAAATAAAAGAGCAGTGTAGAAAGGCGAACATTTTAGATCAAAAGATGTAACATCCAAATGCAGTGAGTGAATTTAGAAACCTGATTTCTGTGTGATGTGGGATTCCCCTCTGTATGCTGTAAATATGTTTTACTACCATTGGTTAATAAAGAAGCTGATTTGGGCCTATAGCAATGCAGAATAGGGCAAAGCAGGAATTCCAAGTAGATAGAGGAGGAAAGAAGGCTGAGTCAGAGAGACACCGTATAGCCGCTGAAGGAGACAGACTCCAGGGACCCTTACCGGTAAACCACGAGCCTCGTGGTGAAATTCAAAATAATAGGAATAGGTTGATTTAAGATGTAAGAGTTAGCTAGAAATATGCATAAGCGAATAGGCTAAGCAGTGTTGTAATTAATAGAGCTTGTGTGTGATTATTTCAGGTTTGGGCAGCTGGGAAACCGACAAGCAGCCTCAGTCTCCATCTGTGGAGGGACGGATGCCTGTAAGGTTATTGGAGATGAATGAAGAACTGGACCTTGTACAGAGTATGCAGTCTAACTGTGGCTCCGTACTCCAGCCAACCTCAAACTCCAGCTTCAAACCTCCTGCTGTTCCTGGAATGAGGTCTCCACTCAAAGACTATCATTGTGCCTGACAAGGTCTCCGTGGGTTGTTTGTGCTTGGTCACAGAATGAGAGGAAGGGACATGAAAAGCCAACGTCATGTTTGATGGGGATCATATTTCACATTGGTCTACAAGCCTGGCTGTAAGGGTAGATGTTTACAAACTCCCTACAGTAATGACTAGATGCTAATAACGTAGTTCCCCAAAGGGAATATTTTGATTCTTTATCTCCAGATGTTCCTAAAAGGTAAATGAGCAAGAGAAGTGGTGAGCTTCAGAGCCAGGGAGCCCAGTACTAAACTAGGAGAGCACCCTTTATCCGTCAATGAGCTTGACCGCTTTTCCAGCACAAGCATTAGAGACCCTGATTGTGCCTTTTATATTCTGTCCACGAAGAGAAGTGGCGCTTTAACCTTTTGGGGGCGGGGGGGTGAACAAGTAAAAAAGTAGAAGAAATCACTTTATTGATGCTTTAGTATTCCATCCAATAATAGTTGAGGGGTTTTTATTAATTAAATTTGCTTCTGACATTTTCATACAAGTATGAAATGTATTCTAATTACTCTGCTTCCTACTGCAAATACTTCACCTATGTTCAGGTTTTTGGTTTTGATTTGTGACCAACAGAGTTTAAACAAAGCCTTCTATATGAATTAACCAATAGAGCTTGGATATTCATTTTCATTTCCTTTCACGGTTCTGTTTACCATAATATTTAAGACCCAAATTAAACATCATGCCATGCCATGCCATGCATAAATTCAAAGGGGGAACTTCTGAAGTTTTCTATAATACTTATATATACTTATATTATTAATATACTTATATTATTATTCTTGGCTGTTGTAATTCCTTTACCCACCCCTAAGGCTGCACTTCCGGGCTCGGGGGCCAGNAAGAATAGTATTACTGATAATATTATTGGTAATATTATTAATAGAATAATAGCTGTTGCTTATGAAATTGTTCTCAGGAGTAGAGCAAAATTGAAAATATCCAATTGGATCATATGTAGGTTCTCTCTCTTTAAAGAACACAGATTCTGGAGTCTGCAGTTACCAACAACAAGTGTGTGACACCATGAAGTGACCCGGATTCCAGTTGCAGAAGTTTGGGCATTTTTGAAGGTGAAAATATATAAAAAGGAAACTGAGTTCCATTTTCATATTTTATTTATGAACAACACCTTCCCAAGTTAAATACAGGATCCAACTGATTCAAAAGCAATATTTCATAATGTAAACATGAAATAATTCCTGTTTTTATTGTTGTTGTTATTGTTTTAAGATAAACTGGGTTCTCAATGAGTCAAAGGCATGGACTGTGAAACTAGGTAACCAAGATAACACTAAGCGCCAGACAAGATGAACTATCTTTTTCTAGGGCAAGCTCAAGGTGGGGAAATCTTGATTTGCATTGCCCTGGAGGAATTTAAATGAAATGGGGTGTTAGAGAAGGTGTGTGGAAAACTGGCAAACTGTGGAGAAAGCAGAGCCTACTGAAAGAAAGCAGTTATGGAGGTAGCTCAGCATGCTCCTAGGTGCGGTGTTATCCCTGCCCAGAGGCCACACATTGTTAGCCACCACACTGAGGGTGCTGAGATCTCAAACAGCTGGTAAATCAGCTACACGGCAGACATGGTTATTTACAAGGTTTCTCTCAGTTTGGGTTTAGTTTCTCCTAGGTTTCTCAGCCGCTGTGTTACACAGTACACTTTTCAAGGGATGCAGAAGTCTAAAAACCTTTTGTTCACACCTGGTAAGAACAGTTATTTATGTTAAAACATCCACAAGGAGAAATGACAAGGTCACTGAAAAGCTGATGTTCTAGAATATTCTGGAGTGGCTTTTTCTGGGGGCTAGAGCAATAGCTCAGTAGGGAAGGCAGGCGAACACAGACTGCTGCCTTTGTTCCCTGTGATCAGTGCTTATTAACATAAGAAAAAAAACCTTCAGGCATAGCAAGGTGTGACTATAATGCCAGTGCTGGTGAGACAGTGGTTCGAGGATCCCTGAAACTCAACCAGATAATCTAACCTATTCTGGGAGTCCCAGGTTCAATGAGAGACCCTGACTCAAAACCATAAAGCAGAAAAGAATTAGGGGAAGATGTTCAACATTAACCACTGGCTTCCACACACTCCCACATACAGACATGCATGCACACAAAAACACACATACAATAGACTTTTCTAACTTTTTAAGACTATTACTGTTAGAATAACTATTTAATTGCAGTTCTTTCATTCTGTAAATTTAAAAGTACGAGAAAATGTTGGTTAAATGTTGATGGGATTGATTTTCTTTGCAGGTATTTTTCACCAGCTTGGTTAGGGTGAGCCCACATGTATGCTTGGTGTGTGGATTTTCTTTCCCAGTGTATTTGTCATTGACCTATACGAACATGACTGATTTTTAGATGATGATTTGTAACCAGAAGCTTATCATTCTCTTTAGTGATGTCTTTGGAAACTTTTATACAGAAGAGCTTAACTTTGCCAAATAAGGATACTTTGACATCTTCCTTTCCTATTTGTATCCCATTTTCTTTCCACTTTTCTTACTACTATAGATAAGACTTTAAAGACTGTATTAAATAATACAAAGAACTGTCAAATGGGATTGCATTACATTATAAAGCCTCTATATACCAGACTGAAGAAAAAGCCTACACAATAGAAGAAAATCTTTACCAGCCATGCAGTGACAGAGGATTAATATCTAAAATGTTTAAGAGTTCTTAATTAAAACAAACTAATTCAACCAATAAATAAGTTAATGAACATATCATTCTCAAAAGATAAAGTATAGATGGATACTAAACATGTAAAAAAAAGTCAATATCCTTTACCAATAAAGGATATAGAAGCCAAAGCTATACTGAGATTAATGCTTTTCATTACATTTTATGAGACTGTCTATTGTTTTTTAAAATGCTGAAAAAAAAATCTAGCTGAAAAGGAGCCCTCATAGATAATGAGAGTCTCTATCAGTTCAGTCACTATAGAACACCACATTTCTAAACACAGAGTCACCATATCATCCAGCTATACACTCAAAAGTCTGTACTCAAAGGACTCCACATCAAGACACATAGAGAAATCTGCACTTACATATTTAATGCAATAATATTCTCAATAACCAAGTTACAGAGTCAGTCTAAGCCTCCATCAACAGTTGAATGGATGCCCTGGGTAGGATTCCTTCTCTTCTACATATGAAGCAAACTCAGTGAAGTTCTTGACATCATACTTGACATTCTTTGTGTTGAAATTTTCACTCACATAGAAAAAAAATAACTTAAGCAGAACATATTCTCCTCATATATTTTTGTCCTCCATGCTTTTTCATTATAGCTCTGCATAATATGTTTACTAATAACTACAAGACAGAGCTAGTATGAGGATGTCTTTAAATATCCTCCTCCAATAAAATTAGTCCAAATCCTTCAATTTAACATTACACATATGCTTAGGACATGGGCAAAAAGAAGCATATTCTTACCCAAATAGCACAAACAAGGTCTCTCAGCCTATTGCTAGTTTTTGTCTCCCTGTGAAATTCTTGGTGCTATAGAACTCCATAGTCCAGCACTACTGTCTTCCAAGCTCCTACAGGAGCAGCCAATTAAGACCTGCTTAAAACATTCAACCTCTTTCCTAGTCCTAAGTCCCACAGTCTTCTAAAGTCAAAAAAAAAAGTGCATGGTATAGGTATATAGCCCACTACCTGGTATCATCTTCTATCTTACCATGATGGAAGCAACTTACAGAAGAAACAATTTATTGGGGCTTACAGTTTCAGAGAATGAACCATGACAATCATGGTGGGTATAGAATATCAGGCAGGTGTGGTGCTGGAGGAGTAGCTGGAAGCTTACATCCTATCTACATCATGAGGCAGAGAAAGCAACCAGAGATGGTGTAGGCTTTTGAAGTCTCAAAACTAATATACCTCCTCCCACAAAGCCATACCCTCTCCTCTTTTCCAAACAATTCCACCTACTGGGAACCAAATATTCAAATAGATGAGCCTCTGAGGATTTTTGCCATTCAAACCACCACATGAATAAAAAAAAAGACAGATAAATATTTTTTTACCACCTTCCTTGCAAAATTACGAAAAACAATGTTCAAATGGGCTGCAATTCTGATAATGGCAATGTAGCTTGCCTTTAGTAACACATTCACATTGCAACATATACAAAGTCTCTGAAAAAAAATGGCTTGAGAATAAGAATACTCAAAACACTCTGGAAGTCTACTAAAATCATACTTCAGCATTCTTCTTGTTAACTGATAGAATGATATTCTTCTTTTGGTATTTGATGGGACACATAGAGTTCTATAATCTTTTCTTGGTAATTAATAAAACTTGTCAAATACTCTGTAAGAATGAAGAAAATACAAGTGATACAATTAACTAACTAGATTGAAACTAATTTTTGGTTTTTTTTTTTACTCACCATCAATGAAATTCTGGCACCTTAGGTTCTGCAGCAACCTTGGTGAGATCCTGCCATAGACCATCAATTAGTGAGACCTCAAAATATATTCTTCCAGGAAAAACTATCTCTGCTAGGACAGTTTCTGACAAGAGCTACCTCTTTCCTGAGTAGTCTTGAAAATTACCTTTTCTGTCCCTGTTTGGGCACCAGAATATCAGGGGCCTTTAGTACCAGCCTCAGTACCCCCTCAGGGCTCAGAAATGGATGTCTATGGCAGGTGAGGATCTGTGTGTAAAAAATTAATTCAAGTACATTACCTCTGCATCTTCTTTATTTTTCGTGCGAGGGTAAAAATGAAGTGAAAGGGATGTGGAGGGGAGGAAGAATAAGAAGAGTAAGGGGAAGAATAAGGAGATAAGGGGAAGAAAAGTTGGAAACTTCCGCAGGTAAGGACAACGACAATATGCATATCAAAATCACAATAAGAGTCAGGTAGAACCTGACAAAGCAACACTCTGGAACAGGTGGCGCTACCCAGGAAAGAGCCATCATTTAAGGGGAAGTATCTGACATCCAAAACCATTAGATAAAGTTCCTAAACATCCCTGAATCCTGGATTCACCCATCTCCTCATCTAATCTCTTTGGTGATAACCAGCTTTGAGGATGCCCAGTATTTGTTTGTTAGCAAAGGTGGGGTATGCTGCCTTCCTACCCAGTGCCTGCTTTCTATTGAAATTTTTATAAGGTATGTTAGCAGGTAATTTTGTGGGACTGAATCTATGTAAATTTGACTGTGAGATCAAAGAGTGAATGCCATTGTTCCAAGGCCTTATGGTGTAGGGGAATGGAGCATGGTCATTCCACTGTTCCTTTTTTTCTGCTGCGTAGTACTCCATTGTGTAAATGTACCACATTTTCCTAACTCATTCTTACGTCGAGGTTGTTTCCATCTGTGTTGCTGAATTTCCAACTCTTTGGGGATTTGCACTATCTTTACGAAATCATGTTTATGTCTAGCTGACATTTCCTTTAGTAACAGAACATGTCTAAATGTTTTCTTTTATGTTTATCTAGACTTCATTAATGTTCAGGACATAACCCATTTTGTATTTTTCCAATAGCAAAAAGATTTATGAAAAAAGATGCAGTCTACTGTTGGCGTGCACAGCTGACAGAGCACTAGGCAGATAGAGCCACAGGAAGTGTACACATCCACCTCCACATGGAGCAACCCGTTTTGCAGAGCTGTGGGAACACTTACCTTTCGAAAAAGTTATCGCCATATCTGTAAAAACCATGTGAAGCTATGATTTTTCCCTTCAAAATGGGATTTATTCCTAGAATACCTCAGCAGTGTGACCTCTGAATGGGCAATTGGAAATTCAGCCACACAGTTGTAAATAGTCCATGTATTAAAGAAGCAATCTCAAGTGAATTAGGAAAATATTTTACAAAGAATGTGCAGAAAAAAATAAAACCTGTGGTATTCAGCTAAGAGAAAGTTTAGCTGGAAAACTACATGTTTAAAGGCTTATAACAGAAAAGATTAGACTGGTAAAATGATCCAAGGAGCACAAAGTTTAGGGTTTTTTTTTTGTCATGTCAGTCAATGTAATTCTTCAAATTAATAGCTGCAAATTTAGGAAGCCATGTTTCACCTTAACTTATGTGAAAAAAAATGAGAAATACAATACCTGTGAGAGCAAGAAATTAGAGGACTGATGGGGAATCTCCATCAGCCAATGGTTCCAGGTTAGGGCGTGACCTTTCGGGTACCTGCAGCCACCAGGGTTCGCTCTCTCTGTGGCTTCCATGCTTCACAGCTATGGTTAGACTTATTGCTCTTGTCTCGTGAGTTTGCCCCTTATAATAAAACATACATAATTGGTTTATCGTGGCATAGTCTAAGATTGTTTAACCCGCATCATTCAATAGTTGGTGCCTAATGCGGGACTTGGGGATTCGGGTCCCAGCCAGCCGCCATCAGGCCACGCGTGATGCATTTGGGTATTTGGGTACTGACCATACCTGTGTGGCGGATCTGAACAACCACTCTGCAGTGACCTCTGGCCTCAGTAGCATTTCAGAGCCGCTCGGGGTCCCCAGATACCTGCATCACCAATGGACTGTGCAGCTGGCTACAGCAGGGCAGCCTGTGTGTTCAGCCTCAGAAGCTCAGGCAGGGGGGGCTTCCATGGGTGTCTCTGTTGGCATTGCTGCCTTGCTATCCCTGTGCTGTGGCCAACCAGTCAGGGACCTCCATGAAGCACACAGTCTGTGATTTGCATGAAATAACTGCTTATAATTTAAGCATATTTTTCTAATGCGCTAAAACCAATTCAAACTGTTCAAGCCAGATATGCGGCTATAATAGCAACACCTACTGGCTGGTAACGGTTATTACATTTACTCCAATTTATTATAGGTGAGATTTATAAGGTCAAATTTATAATTTAAAAGGTCAAGATACAAATACTTTAATGATACAAGAGTTCAACAGCTTTTTTACTTATACCATGGATAGTATTATACAAGGCTTAAGTGATTTACCTTCTACATCACTATGTTAGATTCTAGGGATTAGCTTTGCCTTCCATATTTTCACCTTAAAAAAATGGTTTGATAATAGAGCCAAAAATGAGGTACTTTTAAAAATGATACAGTCTTTATATACTGATTATAACCAGATAAAAGAAAAAAATCAGCAGTTTAAAAAAAAACTGTGACCAATTTGACAAATAAAACCCATCCAGTGCCAGAGGGTGCTGAGACATAGGTAGATTAGAGTGAACTTACTCACACTAATAATAATAATATTGAGTAATGGAATGAATACTTGTTAACTATTATTTATGAACAATTTACATTGGTATAGTTTCTTATATATTGATACAAGGTCAAATTATATTTGTTATTTCTGCTTACAATATTTGTAAGCAGAAAGTTATTTTGTCAGATTGTATGCATGCATGTTTCTACCTCTGTTTAAGGCATTTTGTATGCTGATGCAATTTTTAGGATATATATTCAAATTGCATTATATATTCCTATCTCTGATCAAGATACTTATGCATTGTTTACATTTTGAGCTCATTGTCCTTCTTTTCTGTGCAGTTTACAGATTGCTTAATATTATGATATAAAGTCTCAGTCTTTAAGTTATACAGTTATAAAGTATTATAGGTGAATAGTTACTCATCTTTGTTATACATATAGTCAGATTAATTAGGTTCTTTAGATATGTAGAGACTGTACTCTGTATAGATAGGCAATCTTCAACCACTTCAAGGATCTGTAGAACATGGTCTTTAAATAACTTAGGGTTCTGTTGACGTGAGACACGATTCCTCCTGGCAGCACCAATATATTCCCCAGAGGATGTTGAACACCAAAGATACTCCACTTGGAGTTTGTTTTATTCTTAGCACAATTGGCCTTTGGGCAAGGAACTGCCCATGCCTCAACCACTGACAAAGTACATGGTTTCCAGACTGGATAAGTAACACACACACACACACACACACACACACACCTGCCAAACTTTACCAAGACAGGGTAAGACAATTTTGAAAATTTTCTTGCCTCTAAAAATGGTCTGTCAGTTATGCTAGGCCTTAGCCAAAGTTGTTTGCTTCAGCATTGCAGATGAGACTTTGAGTGATTGTTCAGGTATCCAGTTGTCTCTGTCATATACTGCATGCTTTGGAAGCTGCTTGATTGCATTTCCTGCCTACTCAAGTAATATTATCTCCCTTCTCAGGCCTTCGATGGGGTTAAAGATTAGATAGTCTTAGTTACCTTCCTCTTATGATTTAGCCAAGCCATTTCCAATACAAGACTTAGACTCTTTAAAATAAAATGTTTGTTAAAACATTTAGCATGTGTTCCTTGCTTAATACTGTTTAATGTTGGTTGTAATCCTAATTTTATACTTGATATCTGTCCCTAGTGTACATAGTTTTAAATTGGGTTTGAAACTCTCTTATTTAGACAAAAGAGGGTGGTGATATGGAATCTCTGTCAGCCACTGATTTTTAAAAGGTGGTTTCCATGGTTCACAGCTGAGGTTGGACTTACTGTTCCTGCCTTGTGAGTTTTCCCCTTATAATAAAACATATACAATTTGTTTATCTTGGCATAACCTAAGATTGTTTAACCCATGTCATTCAACAGAGGACTCTTTCTGGCTTGTCCACACTGGACATGTATCTCTGTCTATAGACCAATTCTTTAGATTTGCTTTTCAGAACCTCTTTGTTAGCCTGATTTTGGCTGACATGAGCCAATGAAAAGCAATATCATGCAGACAGAGAAAGAATTGGTCTTGCTCCAGTTTTCACCCTGTTGGCATGATGTACACTTTCTTGGCAAGATGCTACACTCGTTCAGCTCCCCTTAGACCCTCATCTACTTTTAGTTAATGGGCAAGTTATCTCTCTCTCTCTCTCTCTCTCTCTCTCTCTCACTCGCTCGCTAGCTCACTCTCACTCTCCTTCATTCTCTGTCTCTCTTTCTCTCTCTCTTTCTCTCTCCTCAGTATTCACTATCCCTCATTCTATCTCTGTCTTTCTGTCTTTGTCTCTCTGTTTTCTCTCTCCCTCTCTCTCTCTCTCTGGACATCACTGTAAAGCCCAGATTCAAACTCATGATTTTGATCATTTCTAGACCCCTCCCTTGTCTTGAGATAATTTATCCTTTTTCAAAATCATCCTTATTTCTTGCTTACATTTCTAAAAACAATCCTCTAATTAGAATTTCTTTGTTGAAGCTAGGTGATGGCATGCGCCTTTAATCCTAGTGCTCAGAAGGCAGAGGCAGAAAGATCTCTGAATTAGAGGCCAGCCCTGTGTACAAACTGAGCTTCCAGGGCAGCCACAGTTACACAAAGAAAACCTGTCTCAAAAAAAAAAATCTTTTTTGAAAGATTTGGGGATTCAAATTATGTTTTCTGCCGGGAAGGACTTAAATTAGTCAGAAAGACAAAAACTCATGTCACTTATATTTGATTTTTACAACATATTTAATTGTATATTCATATCATATTTTTATGTTACAGAAATCCATCCTGTTTTAAAGACAATGTGAATCAAGTTATCCTTTAATACAATAACTTTTTAAAAATGTTTAATGATAATTTGTTTATGTGCATTGGTATTTCACCTGCGTGTATGTCTGAGGCTGTCAGAAGGCCTGGAACTGAGATTATAGACAGGTGTGAGCTATCATATGGGTGTTGGGAATTGAACCCAGTTCCTCTGGAAGAGCATCCAGTGCTCTTAACCACTAAACCATCTCTCCAGCCCCCCAAAATTCTATTTAATTAGCTTCTCAGGATCCCTTCTTATTCTTCAGACCAAACTCCCAGCAAGACTTCTTCCTGACAAATGCTGAGGTACCTACAGTGGCTTACCTGTGAGACGGATACACCTCTATGATGGTAATAATTAATTTTTTTTTATTTTAAAAGGCTTCTCAGGAGACACCTGGCTGTTTTATGATGATGTGAACATCGATATGAAACACCACATTTTGGCCACTTTAGGTATTATGTGCTGGTGAATGGCACTAGAAAGCAATGTCTGTTTTGTGTTGTTCACTGTAGTCTTTGAATTGCCTTGAAAGATGAAAAGCCTGAAAACAATTTCTGCATTTGAAAATCATTGTGTTATTGGGGCCAGAAGTTTTCATCTCTAGGCAGTTTAGCTTCCCAATCAATATAGCTATTTATTCACATCTAGTGTTTTCAAAATAGTTAAGCTCCTAAGTGGTTGTGGGGAATGTGAAGGGTAGCAGGGGTGGAGATCTGCTTTCTAGGTGGAGCTGCATTCCTCAGATTTACCAGGAAATTGCCATTATTTTATAAATCCTCTTGATGAGTCTGTGAGCTAGAGTAAAGCTCCAGGTTCATTTGCACTAAAATAAGAACGTTCCTAGTGGTATGTATGTGTATATGTGTGTGTGTGTATATATATATATGTGTGTGTGTGTCTGTGTGTGTGTATGTGTGTGTATATATGTGTGTGTGTCTGTTTGTCTGTGTCTGTGTGTGTGTATATATATACCTTCCAAAGTAGGCCTTGGAACATAGACTTAATATGATGAAATTAAAACAATTTCCAATTTCAGTACAATTATTGTAAATATCTGTCTTTTGGGGGAAGGGCCTCAGACTCTGTTCAGCTGTTTCTCACCTATTTAACTATAGGTTTTCTGGATTAAAGATGCTGTAGATCAAGATGACTGGAGAAAATTAAGAAAAATTAGGCATTATTTTATAAAATAAAATTATTCTTAGGACCCAAGAATTATGTTACATGAAAGTAACAGAATTTGCTAAAATCCAAGGCAGAGCGTGGAAAGTTCTGAGGAGAAATTACACAAACAAGTGTGGATACGTAGGTAGGAGAGAGAGGATGATCGTGTGTGCATCAGGGAAAAGCAGCCTTCATGCTGACGTGGGTCGGAACTGATAGGCAGGATCCCAAGAGCATCAAAGGAGGGGTTCTCTGTTGTCCGGCAGATGACAAGCAACGGCTTAGGTCCACTTACGACTTCCCGATTTTACAATGGTACGAAAGTGATAAATAGTCAGCAGAAACTGCCTGTCTCTATCATTTCTGAGAGCACTGGTCACTTTTATTAGCAAACATTCAAAATCTTCACCTGCTCCAAACCAGCCAGCTTGCCTATCACCCAGGCCCACAGCCAGGGCTTTGAATTGGCCTGCTCCAACATCTTCGCCATCTATGACTTGCGGACTGCACATGGAAGGACTGGTCCTGGGGAACCATGGCCACAGGATCTCCATGGCTGGGGCAACAGCAGGATATCTGGAAGGGGTTTTGGTGAGGGTGCAGTGTTAATGGTGTGCCAGAAACCAGAGGCCTTGAGCCTGACCAAAGCCTCATTATAATGGGCAATTGTGAGCGGAGCTGACTGGACAAAAGGGTATAATAGTGCGTGCTCCACTGCAGTCCCCAAATGTGTGCTCCACTGCAGCTCCCAAGTGCGTGCTCCACTGCAGCTCCCAAATGCATGCTGCACTGCTGCTCCCAAATGCGTGCTCCACTGTAGTCCCCAAATGTGTGTTCCACTGCAGCTCCCAAGGGCGTGCTCCACTGCAGCTCCCAATGTCACTGAGATGAGTCAGGAGGTGATGGAGAGGTAAGGGGTAGGTGGAGGATGGGAGAGCTAAGTGTTTGCGCTGGTGTTGTTTGCTCTTTTTGTTTTTTTTTTTTTGCTTTTTAATGTTTGTTGATTAATAGTCTTGCTTGTATTTTTATTTTATTTTTATTACTTTTTAAAGTTTCCCTTTGGGAGGACACTACAAGGGTAAAAGGCAGACTCAGAGGGACTGAGAAATCAGTGGGATTGGAGCGCATGCTGTGAAATTCCCAAAGGAATCAATAAAAAAGATTATGTTAAAAAAATCTTCATCTGGCATTTCACTTCCTTCAGTAGCTTTGAATTCAGTAGCTGAGCTATGCACCTTAAACGAGTCATGCATGCTTCCCTGCCTTTGGCTGTTTCTTGTGTTTCTTTGTCGACACCTACACGGCTGGCTACTCATCTATCGTCTCTGTTCGTATTTGGGGATGCACTCACGAAGCAGCCTACCAGCGAGGCCTCGACTTGAGAAGAGAAACTGCCACAACAGCGGTAACACCAACTTGGGCAGGATACAGAATGGCACTTAAAAGTCAGTTAAGTTCTATCAGTCTGCCAGGAAATGGGAGAAGTAATGAATGCAGAATACGCTGTGCCTTTGTAAACTACTTAGGTTAAGTCTGGAAAGTGTGGGGAAATGGAAGGGAGGAAGGAGACTGGGAACTAGAGAAGCAGCAGTAGATTAATAAAAAGAAACAGGAGTGGGAACATGTCCATGGCAGGACAGGGGCAAGAGATTAGAAGAGGGTTTTAATCCTCAAAAATGAAAATATTTAAAAATAAAATTGGACAATTGTAAGAAGGGGAATATTAAGTCATAATAAAAAAGAATTAGGAAAAGATCACTCACTATTGCAAAATACGCACAAGCAGAATTAGAAGAATGGAAGAGAACAGAATATAAACATTTTAAATATGTTAAAGGTGTGATGGTACTAAAAGTATAATATGGAGAAAAACCAAAAGAAACAAAAAGAAAAAAAGATGAAGTTTGGAATGGATTCTTTGTGGGCCCTTGAAAGCTGGAGATTTGCGTCAATAATCATGAGAGCTCAGCCAAGCATATGAACGCCTGTCCTTCCTACACCTGGTTATGTTGTTGAGCCCGTGTTAGGCAAGCGTCTGGGGCAGCAACCACAGTACTAAGACCTGTGTAGGCAGACGACTTCTCTCCATAATTTCAAGATCTCCTCGGTAACCATCCTGCTGTGGCCCAGCTGTGGGTGGCCAGGTGACCTCTGAAGCTTCAGAGTTTCCAGTCCTCCAGCAGTGACCAACAAAGAAATGACCCAGGAAGTGATCCACCTCCTGTCCTCAAGCTCAGGGCTATCAAATTCCAGAAGATTCTCAGCTGAGGTGATCCTCTCTCCCCAGCCACCAAGGGCAGGGTTACCTCTCCCCATTCAGTCACTGCCTGAGCTGAGCTTCTTGCCAGGAGAACACTTTAGCTGGTGAGGGCCTGGCCTTCCTGCTCTACGCTGCTCCCCCCTCCATGTTGTCTCTTACCCTGGCGCTGTGACAGGTTAAATTCTGGAAGACCAGCCCTGAATACCTGCAGGCTGCCTCCATGGAACCTTCATTACAAATGTTATCTAGAGCTACCAATATAGCATTAAATTATATTTGTGATATTTACTTTCTGGTATTTTTTTTTCAAGTACTGTGTTGAGAGTAGGAACTAGAATTTAAATTCTGATTCAGCATCTAAAATAAGCATATGATTCAAATAAGATACAAAATACAGGTTTTTTTAAAAAATAATTCAGATCCTGAGCGATAAAAGGAACAGGTTGTGGGATGAAAAAAAATCCTCTATGTGTCATGGATGTGCGTTTGAACAATGTCAGGAAAGCTGGCAAAAGAAAAACTTCTCTCCATTTGAATGCAAGGGGCTAAGGTACAACATTAAAGATCAAGGAATCAATGGTTTTACTTTGCACATAGTAATGAAAGAGTGAACCCCGGCCCTGATCATTCGCCATTTATTAGGTAAGATTCTCCAGCCCTTCCTTTGGTCTATGCACACCAGCCCTGGCAGGAATTATGGAAGTTCTAGGTTGCATTGAGAGCAATGGTCTACTGACCCAGAACTACGCACAGAATCCAAATATATTTTTCTTCTCTAAGGTGTTCAAGGGAGCGGTGGAGCAAAGGTGAGACAGGAAGTTGCAAGAGTTTCTTTCTTCCTGTAGCCTTTAAACTCAGTGAGTGTGCTTTAAACTAAATTTCAAAATTTGAATGCTCCTGCCATTCAAGAAAGTGCGCACATATGCCACCTGAGGTTAGATTTGGATCCTTTTTTTTTTGTCCCTTTTTGTTTTTCAAGACAAGATCTTGTTATAATGACCAAGGGGATCGTTATAATAAAATAAAATAAAATTTGTTATATAGACCAGACTGCCATTGAATTTGTGATCTTCTTCTATTTCTTCTATCTTTCTAGTCTTGGGATTAAGTACACCTGCCCCATCACATCTGGTTTGGGTTAGTATGTTCAACATGGAAACCTTGGAGGTGCAGAAGATGAAGAACAGAGGTATCAGATATTCATGATTATCTGAAGGCCCTGTTCAGATCATGAGCTCTTTTATTCCCAGCTAACTAGCTGTGACAAATGCAACCCTCAGCTGAGACCTTTCTTGGAACTTCAGCTGAAAAAGAGATGCTTCCCCACAAGGAGGCCTAACCTTACCCTAGAGAACTATAGGAGCTCAGCGGAGCCCTTGGCGTTCTGTAGATTCACTCAGTCCTGCTTCCGGCCTGCATTCCTCTGCAGAAGCTGATCAGAAAGGCATTCCTCAAAAGCCTCCTGCAGCATAGGGGGACAGGCAGCAATAAGGGGTAAGGCTCAGCACGTGAGTGCCCTTGTCTCTTTTCAGAACACAGCCTTCTTTTAGTCTGTTTAGACTGCTGTACAGTATGCCAAAGACCTAGGGGCAGGAGCAGCAGGTGCTTCTCACAGCTCTGGAGGCTGATGCTCTGAGATCAGGTGTCTGGGCGTCTTCTGAAAGCCTCTCCCAGGCTTGCAGAGGGCTGCCTTCTTGCTGTGGGTTCACATGGCCCATTGGGATGCATGCTTATCATAAGAAAGCACAGGAGCTCTCCAATGCCTCTCCTTCAGGGGCACTGATCTCATCATGTGGACTGCACTTTCATGACTTCATTTAAGCCTAATGACCTTTCTATTCCCCCATAGCCAAATGTTATCATAGACCAGACAGGTTTTGACTCTAACTCTCAAATTTAGAGGGACACAATTATCAAGCCCCAACACAGAGCCTGGTGTACAAACCTTTCAGAAAGTATTAATCTCTTCTCCCCAGGTTATACACTAAGGAATAGCATAGATTAAAGTTAGAGAAAATGTTTTTCCTTCCCTTATCTGCCCCACCATGTGCTTGGTATGTAACCCAGTTTGAGCGTTATAACCACGGGCAGGTACTCATCTCTCTGAACACAGTTGCCTATCTGCTGTGGGACAATGGTCTGTACCCTGTCAATTTTATTTTAATAAAAGGCCAATTGGCCAGTAGCCAGGCAGGAAGTAGAGGCAGGGCAAACAGGCAGGAAGTAGAGGCCAGGCGACTGTAATGATCTGTTCTGTCTCTTTAAGAGACAAGCCACGCCCACTCCCTCCC
>LOEQ01006677.1:48125-59120 GCA_001685075.1 Bramus lutescens | reverse complement strand
GGGGGACCCTGGTGGCTGTCAATTCCTTCTCCATTTTGGTGCATATGCAAAAGATTTTAATGCCAAGTGATGGCAAGCATTTTTTCCTGCATTCCTACCATCTGTTTCCTTGGCATCCACCACAGACAGCTGCATTACCAGCTTTCAAGCTGCTGATTGGTGTGCCACAGGGAGGGGATGTTGATGGATAGATTGCATTGCCTGAAAACGGGGTATTTTTGCTTCTCTTTGAAATGTTGATTCAATATCACCAATTTTTTACAGAGTGTTCAACAAGCACTTACTGAATGATTTTGCTGGCCACTGACAAGAAGGCAGCTTTCTCTATCATGAATGGATACTTGTGAAAGAAAAGGAAACATACTATGTCAGCTCTCAAGCAGCCTACACATGGACCTGGAAAGGAATCAGAGAGGAAAGTGAAATGGTCAAATGGGGAGAAGCGGAAGAGTCCTGTGTGGACAGAATGCGAAGATCTGCACCTTCCGCAGATGGACAGGTGGGCACTGTAAATTCCAGAATGATGAAGTTGGTCATGGAAGAAGGATGCTGAGAATGCTGGGGAAAAGTAAATGTAGAATACATAAAACAGAGTCTACCTTTGCATGGAGTTCAAAGCTAAGATTTATGTATGGTATCTGAAATACCCAAAGAACACTAATGATAGAAGCTGAATTCAAATGACGTGTTTATAGAAACACATGTGAAATATGTTAGATAAACCAAGTTGCTGGTAAAAAGCTCCAATTTTGAAGGATCGAGTAGATTTTGTAAAATCAAGTAGATTATGGGAACATTTACTCAATACTGTTTAAATTCACAATAGGTGAAATATTATCAGTCAATGCAGGAGTAATTCATCAGTACTGCTTAACCCTTAAGTAATCAAGGTGCTGTTTTTTGTAATTATATATCATATAATAAATTATAATTATGTATAACTATATTGCATATTATAATATATAATTACATGTTATAATGTATAATATAATAGAAATTGAGTAAGTAGATTTCCAGTTTTTCAGAGAGCTAAGGGTGATTTAGAGATGATCAAATATAAACACAAAGATATGTATGTATGTAAACATGAACACATATATTTACCATTGAATACCATTGTAGAGGACAGATGTCACAAAACAAGGTTACAGTGACATTTTAGAGGGATAAAAAAAGTACTCCAGAGAGAAAACATCTGAGCTAGATCTGAATGGAGTTGTTAGACTCGATTGCCAGATTCATGTGAAAGAGCACTTCATCCTAAAAGAACCATGCATGAACTATGAGGCCAGTGAACCAGAGATTATGTCTGGGAATAGAGTAATGTCATGGTCACCTGGAACTGTCAGCTCCTTGAGGATGAGTAGTATCCTGCGACACGAAAATAGTTTCGTATTTATAAGGGAAAAATTTGAGTGCATGTTAAGGACCTTAGTGCTTTTGGGCAAGACACGTATGTCATGAGACCTATCTAATCAAGAATAAAGGAGCCAGAAGCCAGTAGGGACAGTCTACATTGGCGATGCTAGTTTATTACCAACACTACTGCTGGAAGGGACTCCAGAGAGCTTCATTACCCCACCTATTTGCTTCAAAGCTTCAAAACTAACCTTTAGATGGTGTAATTACTGACCTTCAACACCAAAATAAAGGAATCAGAACTAGAATCCAACTCATGGTTTGGATTCTAAAAAGGATATACCACGGCTTACCATGAGGGTCTTGGTGAAAGGACGCCTGGGACAATGGAAGTAGCTGTTTCAAAGGGACTTGATTGTCTCTTTCTTGCATCTCTAGACACTACCTGAGAGTTCCTGCTTCTGTTTTAAAGCGTGTATCTCTCCCCCACTGTCCCCCAGAAGTATTCGCAGCCCATGTGTCCTCTCATGTTCTTCAGCTCAAAAGGTCTCTTTTATGTCCTTCCAACTCTATACACTTGTGCTAATTCTCCATCGGCTTGTGACGAATGCCACAAACTCAGTGATTAAGGACAATAGTCCTCATTAGAGCTTACAGTTCTACAGATAAAAAAAGTCAAAGGTGCTATGGCTGTGTTTCCTGAGATCTTGACATGAGTCATAGGGCAGAAATGACAGCCTTAGCCAGGCTAGTTACCGCCTACAGTGTCCAAAGAAGAGAATGTCTAAACTCATAAACTCATTCTTGCCACTGGGCTGGTAGAATTCAGCAGCACATTTGAGGTCACTGTCAACACTGTCTGTTGGCTATCAGCTAATGGCTACTCTTATCTCCCAAATGTCATGTGGGCCCTGGCCGCTAGCCTAGTCACTGTTAATCTCTTGTAAAACGTCTCTGATTTTTCTTTGTTTCTGATTGCTTGGCTTGGATAAAACCACTTAAGGGTTTCTAATTAAAAGCCAATGGTATCATACAGCACCATCTAATTACACCCCAAAGTCAAATCACAGCCTGGTAATGACAGGTATGCCAGAGAAGAAAAGTCCTGGGGCCACCTTAAATCCCTGCCACCCACACCTTAGCCATGGGTGGCAGCTTCTTTTCTCATAGTACATCTTAGGAACTCATTTTAACTTAGACTAAAGTGTGAAGAACTTTAAATGTTCAGTGGTATCTACTTGTTAACTGAAAACAATTCCCTTTTAGAATTCCAGGTAGTGCTTTCAAGGGACTTGAAGATAGTTTGAGTCGGTAGATAGTGTCTATACTAAAACAAAGAGTCACTGTTGGTCGTGTTGTCCACACCACCCTGTGCTTTGGGAAGAAGAATTCTCACAGATGAAGAAAACAAATCAGAACTTTCTTCCTGGATGAGAATTGACAACATGAAGACTCCCCTTTGTTCTCGGTCTCAAGAGGCTTTCACTGGAGTCCTTACTGCTCTGCCCTCTTTGTTAATCAAGAAGATATTTTAAAAACTAATTAATGAAATCAGGTACAATTCAATCTTCACGCAAAACCAAAACATCCCCTTACAGCATTCGGCACATTCTCTCAGGCAAGAGAACCACCCCATTCAAGCTAGTCTTTATTCAGCTTTTCCTTCTCCAGCGATCACTTCCGTAATTAGCGATGACACATTGTGCCTAATTAGTCATTTCTGGGGCACATGGGCATGAAACATATGTGTTCCTTAGTCACCCCACTTTACTGTTAAATTGTCGAGATTTTTTTTCAAAAGATGAATAATTAAGCTTATTTCTTTGTCTCTTGTTTTCCAATTCCCTTCGATTCTATTCACATGCTATAATTATGCTGTATCCATGGCAACACTCATTATCTACATCTATAGGTGAAATTGCTGGGAGCTGCTGCGGATTCTCTTTTCCTTAATCTGTCTGCAACCTGTAGACAATGAGCCGAGAGATAGGGAAGTTGAAAGTCACCAGTGTTAATAGAGATTTACCCTTCACTCAGGATGGCGATGCTGGTGCTCACACCCAATTCCCAACTAACTTCAACCTTAATTTAATTTTTGGCAGTTTGACAGAAAATTGTCTGTGAGTGTGTATGAGTGTGTGTGTGTGTGTGTGTGTGTGTTCTACAACACAGTTTTACTCACTTATAATGAGTAACTGGACTGTGTTATTCCACTGAAAGGATTGGTCATTTCTTAGACAAGATACAAGCGAGAGTTTAAAGTTTAAATAATGAATTCTACAAAAACCCTCAACAGATTGATTTCAAAGTATCAACACAGTTACCCAGAGTCTGCCATGGTAGTTTATAGTTCTCATCTGACAGATTCAGGTCTGTGTCCTCATTTTACCTGCTTTACTGTGTGTATTGCTGCACTTTTGATGAGTAAATGTGGCCGAAGATTTGAAGTAGAACATTCACATTCTCAATTCAGTTCTTCCGTTCCCCACAGTGGATACCATGGTTAAGTTATTCAACTTTCCCTTGACCGTAGTCTCTTTCTCTCAATAGGTAAACAATAGTTGCAGTAATAGAAGTAAACAACAACAATGATAACAATATCTGGAAGAGTTATAAAGTTTAGAAATAACACAAACTGCGCCTAGCAAATGATCAACAAATGACATCATCACCACATGACAGCTTTTGGAGACTACAGACCCAACTGCATTCCAGAATTCCTGTGTCAGAGTGCAGTTTCAGGACACTGATGTCATTGAGGTCTGGGCCATACTGGGGCTGAAATGGCAAAGCAAGGGATCATGAATATTTCATCCTAGACAATTTCACGTTTCCATGGGCTTTTTGGTGCTTAATTTTTGGAGCAAAGCTTTCAAGTCATTTGCATATGCTGAAGACACCAGTAACATTTTTTCTTCATTCTACTTCTAAGATGATGAGAAGAATGCATCTAAAGAGGACTTAAGGATCCTAGAGTCAAAAATTTATTTGAACAAATAAGGATGCGTAAGTCCAAGGAGATGAATCAGTTAGTAGGAATAAAGAATTAAGATACAAATACAAAGCACACAAATTATGGAATACATAAAAATGTGGGCTTTGGACTTGCTTTGGGGTGTGAACCTGATACAATAAAACATGTATTTTTTTAAGTTATGAAGGATAAAGCAAACATGCAAATATTCAGCACCAAGCAAGACACATGCTCATGAATCATGATCACATCACTCACATTTTTATTTGGCATGGTAAATAGATTCAAGGATCTACAGAGAGGAAACAGCTCCCAAAAGGAGACAGAAATTAAGGAGCTGTATTTAAGAGGGAGAAACTGAGGGGTTTTGTTTTTTATTTCTTTTCATTTAAGAAATGTTAAACAAAAAGTTGTCACCAGGGCATGGTTGATGACATGGGCAGACTTAGTGACAGGGAGGCAGGGTCTGTTGTAGAAACCAAATGACAGAACTGTTGAAATTTATAGGCTTGAGGAGAAAATAAAGGCCAACAAAAGTAAAAATCAGACCACTGAGAAACGTGTCGCTTGTTTGGTGTCCTCAATAAGACATGATAAGCTAGCATTGCAAGCTTGGAGAGAACTAATACATTGGACTCAACTACTGTTAGAGCAAAGGACAACCTCTGCTTATAGCTCATTGCTACAGGAAGCTGACAGGAAAACTGTTCTCCCCTTGTCCTGCCTTCTATGGTTTGCCCTACACAGGCAAGTGATGCGGGATGTCCCTTTATATATGTGATGGTTTTATTGGTTGATGAATAAAGCTGCTTTGGCCAGTGGCTTAGCAGAGTAAAGTCAGGTGGGAAGACAAAGTCAGAGAGATGCCATTTAGCTGCCAAAGGAGACAGACACTGGAACCTTACCAGGTAAGCCACAACCTTGTGGTGACACACAGAATAATAGACATAGGTTATTTTAAGATGTAAGAGCTAGCTAGAAATATGCATAAGCCATTAGCCAAGCAGTGTTGTAATTAATATAATTTCTGTATGATTATTTGAGTCTGAGCAGTTGGGAAACAAATGAGTAGTCTCTGCCTACAAATGGTGTCAGTGTGGGCCAACTACATCCACATAAAAACTGAGAGAGCTTGGAAAGGAATTCTAGACACAAAAGAACAGAGTTAAGCACAACTTCTTGTTTGCTGCAATTTTTTTCAGATAGGCTCTGTATGCTGGCAGTGGACAGAGGTATGGCTGCTCTAAGAGGCTTCCTGACTCAGTACAAGAAGAAAAACTGTGCAGCTTCTTAAAAAAACAGCTTCCTAGTTCATGCTGGCAGAACCAACCTTGGCTCTTTCAGGAGTTCCTGCACTTAAATGGGGTTTGTGAGCAGAGTGCTACAAGTTGCTTAATGGAACATTTAATTGCTGTGTTCCTGGAGCTGGGTGGTGAGCATGGTTAGTAGAGGCAATGAACATACCTCTGCTATGTTGAACTGGGTGGAGCAAACAGGCAGGGCTGTGGAGTTGGTCCTAGCCATGCCCGCATAGCATTTAAAATAGGTGGGCACTCCTGGTCAAGAAAATGATTACAGATATTCAATAAAAACAGAATTAACAGAAATAAACATCTGAATGGATCAGAGTATGTTTCAAAAATGTATGTAGGGTTGGGAGAGAGAAGAAAAATAGTATAAACAGTTATAATGAAAAGTAAATGGTTTTTAAAATACAACAATCTTTAAAGAGACAGTAAAAGTAATATAAAAGAGTACAGATAGCCATAGATTAAAGGAGCAAAGAAAAATAAGCCACATAAAGATAGAATATACACAGAGAGCATGGATTATGTATATTATTGTGTTTTCTTTGAGGGTTTTTTTTTGACTGCAGAGAGATATATAATTCTGGCAGTTGCTAAGCTAAAAATTTTAAAGATATCTTGACTTCCAAAATTGAGTCTTTGGAGTAAAGGTTCTGCTTTTGTTTCTACAGAAGATGAGAATCTGTGGATTCCTTCCAGACTAATGTAATTTGATCAAACAAGACCTCCCAAAAGGTTGATGGTGAACCTCCTTCAGCCAATGGCCTTCAAGAGGCTGGACCAGGTAGGGGTGTGACTTTTGGGTTCTCTAAAAGCCTCCATCCCTCCCAGCTGTCTCTCTCTCTCTCTCCCTTCTGCCCATACTCCATACCTTAAGCTTGGGCCCTTCTTCCTGTTCCGTGAGTTTTCCCCTTTAATAAAGAAAGGCCTTAGAATACACCATTTTAAGTCGGCTTGGGGTTATTTGACTCGCATTCTCCCCTTTTATGCATTCAGCTTCAAAAGGTCTCTGTGAACCCTAAAAATACTTTACCCAATAAATATCAGGAAGCAGTTTGGAGAAAAATATGCCCAAATTCCCAAAATGATTGTTTATAGATATATGTTTTCATCTAAAGAGGGATATGATATAGAAATGAATACTTTACAGACTTTGGTCTATTGATACAAATTTAAGGTCAATTTGTAACACTGTATATATGTATTTTTGCTCTTTAAGATATTATGTTATACAGTTCATGTAAAATGTAATATAGAATTTAAAATTACAGATTAATAATCATTTATAATAATAAAACATGTAGTCACTTTAGTTAGGTTTTCTAGATACACAGAGACATATTTTAGTTAGATAATCTTCAAAACTTCAAAGACGTACAGAATATGGCATTTAAAAGATTTTAAGAACTTAGACTTTTCTCAATAGTGAGACATGTCTACTCCTGGCAGCACCAATTACTTCAGAGAGATTTATGAGCATTGAAGAAACTTGTTATGGAATTTGCCTTCAATGTGACAAGACTAGCTTTTTGAGCAAGAAACTGCTCTTACTTGAATTTCTTGATGGTATGCTGTATAAACTGGACATTCAGGAGCCACAGAGAAATGACTGCTGAACTTACCAAAAGAAGGTAAGACAGCCCTTCAGGGTTTCTGCTTCACAGAAGAAACTGCCAGACATTCTGCAAGATACAGAAGAAAATGACTGACAAATGCCAAGATAGGCAAAACAGCCTTTCAATTTTCTTGCTTCATGGAAAAGTCTGCCAAATATTATGGGCCTGTAGGTTAAAGATGGATGCCCCAACATTACAGAAGAACTTTGAGTGACTGTCCAGGAAGCAAGATGTCTCTGTCAATTGTAAAACTTTGAAAGTTGCTTACAGTGCACTTCCTGTTTACTTAGGCAATATTATATCCTTCTGGGGTCTTTGACTAGTTGAAGACAGATAGTTATAGTTTTCCTTAGTTATGATAAAAGATAAATTAAATATAAAACTTTAGAGTCACAAAGATAGGATAGATGATAGCGTATCGACCTTATTTGCCATATATAAATGAACTAAATATTATAACTATAATTCTTTCTTGATAACTATTTTGTATATGTGATTTTACTATGCAAAAGTCAAAACATTCTTTCTTATTTATACAGAAAAGGGGAGACGATGTGGTATGTCCTTTTATATATATGCTGCTTTAATTGGTTGATGAATAAAACTGCTTTGGCCAATGGCTTAGCCATTTACTTACTTACTTAGCAGAGTAAAGTCAGGCAGGAAGGTGAAGTCAGAGAGACACCATGTAGCTGCTGAAGTAGACAAATGCCAGAATCTTACCTGGTAAGCCATAGCCTCGCGGTGATACACAGACTAATAGAAATGGGTTGATTTAAGATGTAAGAGCTAGCTAGAAATACACATAAGCCCTTGGCCAAGCAGTGTTGTAATTAATATAGTTTCTGTATGATTATTCGGGTCTGAGCAGTCAGGAAAGGAACGAGCAGTTTTTGTCTACAGGCACACCAACAGAAACCAGGTAACAAAGGACACCTGTTGCTTGCAGCACTGCAGTATCAGCAGGGCATGGAGCTAAGGGGACCGAAGGACTGAGGACCCAGGGATGACGGCTTGCAAAGCATGGTACAGAAAAGCAAAGAAAAAGCACCATGAGAGAAGTTACACCTTGAGGGAGATGGGATCCCAGAAGGAATGATTTCTCCTATCTGGCAGCTGGAGCTCATATCCTAGAGGAGGTAAATTATGCCTCTCTGGGCCTTAAAGAGGAGACTAAGAATTACCTTAGGAGAGTTTTCTGCCTTCTTTCTCTCTGTTGTCCTTTCCCCTCATCTATTACAATGGACCAATGAGGGATGGAAAACTGTCCAGCTGTGTGTGAGTCTTCCAAGAACCTGGCATGTAGTCACTTGACCCATCCTCTCAAGAGATCTTCACAAAGTCAACCATTGCAAAGGAGCTGCTCTATGGTCTGCCTCTGAATACTTAAAATTGGAAGCTTCTGTGAACACTGGATATTTGGGGGGAACCATGGTAGACAGCAACTACTCAGACTTGAGGATGCTGGTTGGTAGGCACGAGTACCTATCCCTGCCTACAGCCTCCTTCTACAATCTGGAGAGTTCTCACTTCACATATTACTGAACTGAGGAGAAATAAACAAACAAAATGTGCCAAGTGCTAACTCAGAAGGCAAAATGCCTTCTAAAATTACTGTGGCCCAACACTTTACACTGGAAAGACACGTCTAGAGGAAATGGTTTGCAAGAACTCCATCTGAATGTAAGCAGGAAAGGAGGGAAAAGTGGGGTTCAGCATCAATGGTAGAGAGCGAAAATTCCTGTGTGATGCATCTTCTCCACTGTATAATTACATCAGACAGCAAGGGCAAATCGTATGTTTTTCTTTTCTTTCATGTGTATACATGTGTGGTATGCAAGTGAATGTAGGTGTGCACATGTGTGTGGGTGAGTGTGCACCTGTATGTGTGTTTACATGCGGAGACCTGAGGTTGAGGTCCAGAGTGCTCCTCACTCTCCATCTGACTCACTGAGTTAGGGTCTCTCAGTTCAATCTGAAAGTCCCTTGTATGGCTCCCCCAGATAGCCCACCTGCTGTGGGGGAACTTCTGTCTCCACCATCAAGTGCCAGAATTATAAGTGAGCCACCCTACCTACCCAGCAGCTATGTGGGTTCTTGAGATCCAACACCCACACTTGTAAAGCAAATTTATTAACAACTGAGCCATCTCTCCAACTTCAATTCTTATATTTTTCAAGGAAGAAGGTATTTATGGACTCTTGATTCTCCAGAATTTTCCCTTTTAAAGGTGCTTATCCTCCTTAATATGAGTGTAAAGTCCTTTGGATTCTTTCTGTTATTTTCTAAAATAAGAGATATATAACACTGCTCTTTCGGAATGAAATAGAATGCATCAAAAGACAACAGATGCAAACACCTCTCCTTTGACCTGAGAGATCACTCATGTCCTTCTGCTAGAAGGATGGCAGGAATATAGGTATGAATAGAATAGAATGTTTTCATTTACTAGAATGATCATAGCAAAAGACGGTAGCCAAGGCAGTAGTAACTTTCTTACTGTCTAGAGACTAGAATCTCCAAATCAAGACAGTTAGTTTCTCAGGAGTCTCTTTCCTTAGTCATCATTTTCAAAACATTCTTGCGTGGCCTTTCTCCCATGGTACCCATCCTCATGCCTCACCCTTTCGGGTAGGGACATAGATCATAAGTATCCCATTATAGCTCAATTCTCTTTCTTTAGAGACCTTACCTCCTGTCATGCCTGCATTCTAAGATATGGGCTCTGTGAGCCACAATTCACCCCACAACATGCAGTAATAAGTACAGGTACACTAACAAGCTACAATGCCACTTTGGCAGCATTTCAATACAATTCAGCACCTAAATTAAGTGTAGCTGCTGTCTCTTTGTACTGTGCCATCAGTCTTCATCTTAGAAGGGAGGGAGGGCTTGGGATGCACAGATATAGCTTAAAATAAGACAGCAAAAACATAAAAAGCGTCATCACTTGATTATCATAAAGAGCCCAACTGCTTCACTTGAGTATGTGTGATACTCCATAGGTATCTTTTGTGCAGATTGTACCATGCAGTAATGAGGCCCATTTTTCTGCCTATCAAGAAGTATTCTCCTTTGCCAATTAGCTGCCAACAGGGATAGGTATTCCAATCTCCATAGCAACAGGTATGGTCAGTCTTTCAAAGGAACTAATATCTTAAACTAAACAAAACCAATTGAATATAAGCTTATTAAATATGGTCTCCAAGTGAAGCAACCATATTCATAATTCATAATTCTCAAAATAGAGCAAGCATGCCTTTGTTCTGAAGCAAATCCCTTTTTAAAGTGACATTGTGTTATAGTATGAGAAATTCGGAAAGAGCTATCTCTTGATGGAGGTTCTTTAAAAACAGAGAGATTTTTTTTTCCTTCATAACTCAAAGTCTTACTTTTCTTTTTCCTTGTTTTATAAAGAAACAGTTCTTGTGGAAATATAACTGTACAATATCATGGTAAGTTATGATTATTTAATACTCCTTGATATGCAGGATTCTACAAAATTTGATGTTTATAGCATTTTCACTTATGGTTCCAATGGACAGCCATATGATTCTGAATCATCACTAAGTTTGGATAGGTATACCCAAAGAAATGTGCTAAAGGTGTGGTTCCTGGTGCCTGGAACTATCAGAAGTAGGATATGATCAATCCAGACTCTCTGAATGTGGCTGACAAAGAGAGATCATTGAGAAGCCAAGGACAATGGAACTGGGTTTTGATTCTACTGCATGTACTG
>LOEQ01006677.1:8327-24156 GCA_001685075.1 Bramus lutescens | reverse complement strand
AGGCAGGGAGCCTTGTGGCAGGTGAGAGGCCAAGAAGGATAGACATGTCATGCAGAGTGAGGTTGGACATTTATTTGGTGGAAGGGAAGGGAAAGGGGAGAAGGGGAGAAGGGGAAAGGGCAGAGAGAGAGAGAGAGGGAGAGAGAGAGAGGAAGAGAGAGGGGAAGGAGAAAAATGGGGGAAAGGAAAGGGAGTGAGGCAGAAGCTACTTCTTCGGGAGAGAGCTGGAAAGGAAGAGACTTGGGCTGCAGGCAGGCAGGAAGATCTGCCTGACTCTATGGTAGATGGGAGAGAAAGTAGGCGGGGCTTGTATCTTAAAGGGACAGGACAGAGCATTACATTTTCATCTCTTTTTTATAACAAAAAGGTGGGAGGCTAGGCACAACAGGTTAAAGGAATTAGGGTGGCAGATTCTCAAAACTGCTTCCTGCTTATTTGTGGGTGTCATCTTGGGGGCGAACCTGAGAAAGCTGGGTGCTGGTCACATCCTGGGGTAGCTGGTCTCTTTGCTGCTGTCTGGTGTTTGTGGAATGAAAATACCTGGTGTCTCTTACACTTGTTTAAGATATTGGCAGAACAGAGGACAAAGTTATATTTAGGAAAAAAAAATAGGACCAGAGAATTGAGAGGGATGTATCTGACCTGTTTAAGGTGGGTCTTTCAATTTGGCTACCTGGAACTCATAATAATTTGGGAGGTTATTGAAGGAAGGGGAGAGGGAGAAATAAAGGGGATGATGAGAGGGGGGGTTGAGAGTAGAGGAGCCACAGAAGAAGCTACCTCTTTGGGAGACAGACTGAAAGGAAAGAGACTTGGGCTGCAAGCAGGAAGGAAGATATGCCTGCCTCAATGGTGGACAGGGGAGGGAGTGGGCAGGGCTTGTCTCTTAAAGGGGCAGAACAGACCATTACACCATGAATCTTGCAAGTTTCAGGAACTTCATGAGATTTATGATTTGTTTACTTCCTGAGCTTTGTCGATTGTGTTCACTACCTTAACGAACCTTTCTCCAAGATTGTGGGTTCAATGTTGAGGATATAGTTACAGAACACTACAAAAGCACTAGTTGTACCCTTCCCTTAAGAGCATGAATGTCTTTACTTTCCCTGTGTTTATCTTTCTATTTAACCATTATGCTTATGATACGTGTTTTAAAAATATCTCATAATCTCCAACTCTGCTTCATATTGACTCACTCTGAAGTTATTTTTTTCTTCAAGATATAAACACACATACAAAAAGAAAGTACTACTGGATTCTTGGGCCTTCTGTTTATAGTCAGCTGTCACTGGACTAGCTAGACCAAACCCTGTAAGTGATTCTAATAAATCCCCTTTCTATATATAGAGAGATTCATTCTGTAAGTTCTGTTACTTTTGAGAACCCTCATAATAAAGAAGCCTACAGAATGGCCCATTCAGAAAATGGACTGGGGACCTGAACAGAAAGTTCTCAGAATAAGGAAAAAAAGGAGGAAAAAAGAATAGCTAGGAAATATCTCAAAAACTGTTCATTGTTTTCAATAATTAGACAAATGCAGATCAGATCAAAACAACTTGGAGATTTTCATCCTGTCCCAATCAGAATGGCAAAGATCAACAAAACAACCAACAACAAAAATGGAGGGAAAATGGAATAAAGGGAACTGTCGTTCACTGACAGAATTGCAAACCAGGCCTACCACTCTGGACACCAGTGTGGAGGACTCTTCAAAAGTTAAACACTAAATCTACTGTTTGACCTGGCTGTGTTGCTTCTTGGTATATGCTCAAGAACTCAAAGCACATATANATAGATATTTGCCCAGACATGTTCTTTGCTGCTTTATGTACAATATCTGGGACATGGAAACAACTTGAATGTCCTACAACCAATGAAGAAATAATGAAATGTGATGTGTATATATGCAATATGGAATATTATTCATCTGTAAAGAAAAATGAAGTCATGAACTTTGCAGGTAAACAGGTGGAACTAGAAAAGCTTATAACCGAGACCCAAAAAGACAAACAGTATGCTCTCTTTTATCTGGGATTCCACTCCCAATTTTGCGATGCGAGTAAATGGCCAAGAGCAACTACAAAGCCAGGGAAGTAAGAAGGGGCCGTCCATACAGGAGTATAGCAAAGAGGTGGAGCAGGGCTCAAGGGATTTGAAGGGGAAAATGGAAAAACATTGTATACTATAAAGATTTGTCACTCAGGTTGGTTTAATAAAACTGACTGGCCAATAAATAGGATAAGTTTAGGCAGGAGAGCTAAACTGAGAGTGTTGGGGAGAAGGGTAGAGTCGGTGGAGTTACCAGTAGACACAGAGGAAGCAAGACATGCTGGAGGACAGGTAAGCCATGAGCCACGTGGCAATGCATAGATTAATAGAAATGGTTTAATTTAAGTTGTAAGAGCTAGTTGATGATCTGGGATTCCCCTCTGTATATTGTGAATTTGTTTTATTACCATTGGTTAATTAATAAAGAAACTGCTCTGGCCTATAGCAGGGCAGAATAGAGCTCATCAGAAAAACTAAACTGAATGCAGGGAGAAAGAAGGTGGAGTCAGGGAGACTCCATGTAGCTGCCAAAGAAGAAAGATTTCCGAATCTTACTGGTAGGCCACAGCCTTGTGGTGATACATAGATTAATAGAAATGGGCTAATTTAAGACATAAGAGATAGTTAGAAATATGTCTGAACAATCAGCCACACAGTGTTGTAATTAATAAAGTTTTGTGTGATTATTCAGGTCATTTCTGTAATTAATATAGTTTTGTGTGACTAGTCAGGTCTGAGCAGTCAGAAAATGAGCATGCAGTCTCTGCTTACATAATGATACCTAATATGGGGAGCCATATATCCACATAAAGCCTAAGAAAGCTTTAAAAAAGAGTTTCTAGACCAACAAAAACGAGATCTAAGGGCAGCTTCTTGGTAGCCACATTTTCTTTCAGATATGCTCTGTTTGCTGGCTGCAAGCAGAGGCACAGTTCCTTTAAGAAGCAGCCTCCTGATTCATACTGGTAGCATGAAGGGTTCTGGCTCTTTCGGGAGGTCCTTCTACAAAGCAATTAGGGTTTGTGAGCAGAGTGTTACAAGTTGCTTAATGGCAAAATAGACGGACCCACTATGTCCCTGCAGCAGGGGCAGTGAGCATGGCTCTCAGAGGCCATGTACATACCTCCACCATGTTGGACTGTGTGGAGCCCTGGCTATTCCACTTAGAATTTTGAGAAGCACTCCTGGTCAGAAAGGGATTGCAGATATACAATAAAGACAGATTCAGACAAAAAAAAAAGACCTCTAAATGGCACACAGAATTAGATAAATGTGCATGGGCTTAGGAGAGAGAAAAAAGGGTACAGACAGTCATAGGTTAATGGGATAAAGATAATAAAATAAATATTAAAAAGTAATAAAGAAAAGCCATATAAAGATGAAATACACAGAAAGAGTCTGGATTGTGTATATTATTGTGTTTTCTTTGAATTTTTTGACTGCAGAGGGACATTTAATTCTGGGGGCTACCAAGCTAAACCAGAATAAAGGTATCTTGACTTCAAAATTGAAGTCTAAAGATACGTTACTTTAGAAAAGAGGTTCTGTTTTTGTTTCCACAGAGGTTTGCAACCTGTGGATTCTTTCCAGGCTAATATGGTTTAATGGAACAAGACCCCTAAAAAGGTCTCCATGAACCATAAAAATACTTCACCCAACAAACAATAGGAGGCAGTTTGGAGAAAACTATGCCCAAATTCCCAAAATGATTGTTTATAATTTTTTTTTACTTAAATGGGGATATGATATAGAAATGAATACTTAGCTTTGGCATGGATCTTGGTTTATTGATACAAATTTAAGATCAATTTTGTTAGATGTATATTTCTACTCTTATTTAAAGTATTATGTTTATGCAGTTCATTTAAAAATGTAATATATAGCTAAGAAATACAGATTAATAGATAGTCATCTGTAATAATCAAACTTTTAATTATGTTTGTTAGGTTTTCTAAATATACAGAGATCTATTTCAGTTAAATAATCTTTAACACTTCAAAGACCTACAGGATATGGCATTTAAAATGCCTTTTCAATATTATTAATGTATGCAGGCTATACTGTCACATCTAGGTCAAAGATGGATGCTTATTTTAAACAGTATATTGCTAAGACTTTTTTTCTTATTTGTGCAAGCCAGAAAGGAGGGATGATCTAGATCCTCTCCCATACTTGCAGAGGAGAACCTGTCCCTCTGTACTGTAAATAAGCAGCACTTGTAATAATGACTATCTTGTAGGCAAGTGGGGCATGAGCTGAAGGCAGTGAGAAAGTCTTGGCAGGTAGGGCTTTCTTTTAAGGTAATATCAAAGAAGGGGCTCCAGAGATGGCTCAGTAATTAAGAGCACTGCCTGCTCTTCCAAAAGTCTTGAGTTCAGTTCCCAACAACCACATGGTAACTCACAAAGAGATCTGGTGCCCTCCTGAGGAAGGGACCTGACCAATTGTCTTCATCATCTTAGACCATGAAACCCAATATGGACAAGTTCAACAGAGACACCATATATGGACTGTCCATGCACGCTTCAGCATTGCCAGGGCATAAATTTTATTTCATTTTAAATATCAAAACAGGCCTGACTAGATTTGCATGAATATTAAGTGATGGTTTTACTTTCAAAAGCCAATTTAGTAAAATTTCCGCCCCACAGTCTCTTCCCTGATGGTTTCCCTATGGTTTCTGTTCCTGGTGATCAATTGTGGTCTGAAAATAAATTTTACCAGTAAATTCAAAAGCTATAAATGTCACAAATTTCCAAAGTGAATGATGAGCTCTTTCCTTGTCCCTGATCCATTTTCCAGATGTAAACAAACTCCTCTTGTGTACAGAGAATCTATGCAATATGGATTGCCAGTCTGTAGTTACTTTGTAGCTGTCTCTGTTAAAAGATCGATTGTCTCATTGTCACCGTTCAAGTAACATGGGTTCAAGTGGCTCTTGTTTTACTCAATAATTGTCCTAAAACATAAAAGCAGTGATGCGATTACAATCTTCTTTTGAGCTTAAACAGCAGAAGCACAATGGAGGCCACACTCACCTATTTTATTTGTCTGTTGTTATATGGTTGTAATTGTTCAGTCCCATCACAGATAATATGCATAACAAGAACATAGTGTTTACAGGACTTGGAACCATGTGCAGTCTTGGTCAGATAAGGGACCACAACTGTATGTGTAAAGTAAATCATTCAGAGTGAAGAAGAACTTCACAAAGAAGGTAGAAATTGAGCATGAGCAGCCTAGATGGACACAGACTAATAAGTAAGATGGTTGAACAAGAGCTGGATTTTCAGTTGCCTGTGTTTACACTTCTAGAAGGCAAGTTTCTAAGTCACTGCACATCCCTTTGGAATTCCATCCCACCCCTTACAGACCATCACTGGGGACACTGGGGACTTCCTCCTTCTCTGAAGGTGACAGACACACTTTGTGGAAAGAAAGGAACCGTGAGGTAAGAATAGTTTGTTGTTTTTTCTTTACCCATTATCCTCAATTCAATCATTCACTGTGATGTCCATGCTTTGAAATTATTCTGAAAATGCAGATGTCTGGATATGCAAATTAGAAATCTGTCAGATTTAATTTACTGTTTTTTCAGTAGATGGATGACTTAACTTGGAGTCTAATGCCATAGAGGAGAGTTTAAATTCCAGCTCAGCCATGTATCAAATGTGTGATGGGACTTGGTTGTCAACTTCTCCTTATCAATTTCTCCATCTCAAGAAGAGCATAAATATATGACAATGATAGTTAAGATTGAAATGAACCAACATCTGCAAATCCGGTACAAACTGGAGACTCCTGAGTAAATTCTGCCCATCTTCTGGTCAAGAAACATTTCCCCCGCCAGCTCATTCCTCTCTACCACCAAGCATAAACACAGCCCCATGGCCTGTGAAGAGCTGATGCCACATATCATACACATGGGCTGCTTATTTTCACCTAACAGTACCTGAAATCGTCTGATAAATTTCCAGGTGATTCCTGGTAACTAAGTGAGAAATCATATTTGCATTCTTTTTTAATTTACTTATTTTTATATCCCAACTGCAGTTGCTCCTCCCTCTTCTCCACCCATTTCATCCACTTTCCTTTCCTCTGCCTCTTACCAGACTCTGAGACTCCTCTGTTTCTGTTCAGAAAGGGGCAGTCCTCCCATGAATATTAGCAAAACGTGGCACATCAGATTGCAGTAGGACTAAGCACCTCCCTTGTATTTCGGCTGGGTGAGGCAATCCAACATAAGGAATAGGTTCCCAAGAGCCAGCCAAAGCATTAGGAACAGGCCCTGCTCCCACTGTTAGGAGGTCTACAAGTAGACCAAGCTACACAGCTGTTACATATATGTAAAGGGCCTAGGGCAGTCCCATGCAGGCTCTCTGGTTGTTGGTTTAGACTCTGTGACATACTATGAGCCCAGCTTAGATGTTACTGTCAGTTTTCTTATGATGTCCTTGACCCCTCCAGCTCCCACAATCCTTCCTCCCTCTCTTCAGCACAATTCCTTGAGCTCAAGCTAATGTTTGCCTGTGGATCTTCACGTTTGTTTCCACCAGTTACTGGACGAAGGCTCTCTGATTGTTGTAAAACATAATAAAAGATCAAATTGAACTACAAAGGATACGTTAAACAAACAAAAAGAGATGGAAAATACCCCCAGAAATAGATTGCATAATGCTTTATTAACCTTGAATTTTCTTAATGCTAATGAGAAAGGAACAATGGCAGCAGAGAGATACTGGATAATAGAAAAAACTTCTGAATTAAATCAGCCAGTGTATTTCAAGGATGTATTGACCTCAGAATAGAAACCAGGAGATGTGCAACATTGTGGGAGGGGGTTTTGCTCTTGTTTCCACAGGAGAAGAAAAGCTATGAATACCATCAAAATTAATAAATATTTGATTTGAAAAAAAGAAACCTCTTAAGCAAGAAAAATGACAGTTCACACACTGAGGTGATAATCATATAGGTGGTAAGGAAACATCATAAGGGTTGGGGCATGGTTCTAGTCTTGTCTTTGCAGGAAAATACTCATCTTCAAAAAGTCGAGAGACCTTGGACATCTAGATGCCTAAGAATAAAAGATAACTGCCCTGAAAGAATCACCAAGCAAAGAGAAATCTGACTTATGGTGACATATTATCTGGAGGGTAAAATTTCATTACTTGAACTTGCATACATATGTGTGTATGTATATGTATATATATAATTTTAAGTGAACGGCAAATTTTATTATACTATATGTATGTATATATAATTCTCAGTATAAATAAATAAGTTTGCTTTTCACTTAAAATTTAAAGCTGGCTTTGGAGTGGCTATCCTTCTCTAAATACAAGCATGCTGTCAAAAGAAAAATTCAGAATTTATGTCTCATATCAGGATTTGATATGAGACAGAAAGAAGAAAGAATTTAGGAAAAATTTTACTTCTCTCCATACCTATTTTTGTCTCTATTGTACGCTTTGTTGAATATATGTCTATATGAATAATGTTTAAGTTTTCCACAATGAGCAATAAATTTTCCTGCAGTAATCTTTGAAGTTTCCCGGAAGAAGATGAGGCCCCACAACAACAATTCTACCTGGTTGATGTGACATCATGATGCTGATAGCACTACTTTAAGATCAGTTTGGGGTACCAGCTACTCAAATGATCCCAACTTGGTTAGTTTAATTGGTGCACCTTCTACAATATTCTGGCCAGAACCTCAAATAAGAACTTCAGAAATACCCTACTAACTACTCAGAGTTTATCTGTAATAATTCCAGACAGTAATCTTGAAACTTAACCATCATTTTTAGTTTTTACAGGATACCATAGAAATATCATTACCCCCATGACAGCTGGAAATAATTCTAGAAGACAATGTCCCCTCTCTCAACAATTACAAGTGGTATAGGGTTGGGGGTTGGGGTGGAAATTATATAGGCTCAGAGATCTCTTTTTTTNTACTTATGAGCTATTATTTATAGACAATTTACATTGGTATAGATTCTTATATATGATACAAATTCAAATTATATTTGTTATATTGAATATGCTCCTATTTCTGTTTATAATATTTGCACACCTATGCAAAGTTATTTTGTCATTTTGTATGCATGCATGTTTCTACCTCTGCTTAAGATATTTTGCATATTGATACAATTTTAGAATATATTTATCATATTGTACTATACATTTCTACCTCTGATCAAGATACTTATACATTGTTTACATTTTGAGGTCATTGTCCTCATTTGCTGCACAGTTGTCTAAAGATTGTTTAATATTCTAATATGAAGTCTTTGTCTTTAAGCTATATAGGTATTAAGAAATATAGGTCAATAGTTATCCATGTTTGTCATATTTATAGTTAGGCTGTAATCAGGTTCTTTGGATCTTAGAGGTTGCATTCCACATAGATAGGTGATCTTTAACCACTTCAAGGCACTGTAGAATAAGGCATTTAAATAACTTGGAGTTCTATTGATGTGAGACATAGATTGCTCCTGGCCGTACCGATGTATTCCCAAGAGAACGTTGAGCACTGAAGACACTCCACTTGGAGGTTTTTTTTCTTCTTGGCAAAACTGGCCTTTGGGCAAGGAACTGCCCATCCCTTGACCACTGACAAAATGCAGTGTGTCCAGGCTGGACAAGCAGAATACAAGAAAAGAGACTGCCAAACCTTGACAAGACAGGGTAAGACGGTTTTGAAAAATTTCCTGCCTCTGAAAACGATCTGTCAGTTACTCTAGGCTTTAGTCAAGTTGATTGCTCTAACACTGCAAATGAGACTTTGGGTGACTGCCCAGGTAGACAGTTGTCTCTGTCACTTTTTGCAGCATTTGGAAGTTACTTGTGTGTGCTTCCTGTTTACTCAAGTAATATTATTTCCCTTCTCAGGTCTTTGATGGAGTTGAAGACTAGATAGTCATAGTTACTTTCCTCTCATGATGTAGCCAAGCCATTTCTAATACAAGACTTAGACTCCTTAGGTTAGGATAGGTTAGGATAACTACTAAAACATTTAGCATATGTTGCTTGCTTGATACTGTTTATGCTGGTTGTAATTCTAATTTTTATACTTGATATTTGTTCTTATTATATATAATTTTGCATTAGGCTTAGAACTCTTTTATTTAGACAAAGGAGAGGTGCTGTGGGAACTCCTTCAGTTAATAGCCTTTAGGATACTGGCTCACTCTGGGCGTGTCCACCTGTGCCATATACAGGTGTAAAAAACATGTGAAGCCCCTTGGCTGCTGGATTCGGTTCCTGTTCCCCACTCATGTAGAGGACTGCTGATCTGTGAGTTGAGCCCTAAATAAAGAGACCTTTAATATACTCCATTCTGAGCTAGTGTGGGACTAGTTTATTATAACTGCCAACATCTAATGACAGTAGCAATAGTGGATACATAGCCTGAGCTGGCCATCTCCTGTGATCAGATTGGTGATGTTTGCCTCCTTAAAGTTACACGAATATCAAAACAAGACTCAACTTCAGTTTTACAGAACTGACATTATTTGTGACTTCAAAAAGTCAATTTCAAAAGATTTCTTTCACCTCAAAATTGAATTATTCAAACTACACAAACGGAAAGTTCCTTGGAGAACTAGAACTAACAAGTCCTTGTGATGAAATGCCTGATAAACTTCCTACATCACCCAGTGCATGAGAATCACACCTACCACGATGGCTAATTCTTTTTGTGCCAACTGATCCGGGGATATCACAACCATGGCTTGGCCAAAGACCTATCTAGAAGCTGCTGTGAAGGTGTCCTTAGATGTGACTGACATTTGAATTGGTAGGCTTTAAACAAAACAAATTACCCTCCATTATGTATGTGAGCCTCTCCATTCAGTATAAATTCTTAATGTGCAAACATTGAAGATTCTTGCAAAAGGGGAGACTGTGGAACTGGAGAGATAAATCAGCATCTGAGAGTACCAGCTGCTCTTGCAGGTGGCCTGAGTTGGATCCCCAGTACCTGCAGGCTGCTCACAACCATCTGTAACTTCAGTTCCAGGGATCTAATGCCCTCTTCTGACCTCCATAAACTCTGGCATGAATGTGATACACATACGTAAACACAGAAAAAAAACATACATACCCATAGAACAAAATAAATAAATCTAAAAATGACGTTGAAAGGAGAAACTGCTACAGAGCATTCTCACCTGGGGTTCCAGGCTGTAGCTTTCACACTTAGCCCTGAAATCCCAGCTCTTGCCTGAGAACTTGTTACATTGTTCTGCTCTGGGGATTTCAGACCTACCTGGGCCCTTGGGGCATTGCTCTTGGCTGTCAACTTTATAGGATTAACAGATATCCATGACAGGTGGCAGCCGCTGTCTTTAAGAGAAGACAAGTGAGGTGCTTGTGGAAGAATCCTACCTTAAACATGGGTGACACTGTTGCAACATGCCGGTGGCCTGGATAACTGGGATCTGGGGGGAAAGCAGTGTCCACCTTTATCTGTCTCCACCCCCTTGCAGATGCTGCTGGGAATAGGACACCAGCAGCACACCTCCCCTTGTAGACCCATGAGAGAAACTGCCCAAGGAGCGTCCAGGCTCTCCAGTCTATGCTGGAACTGCTGAGGCATCCAGTACCTCTGGCAGACCAGCTAGTGCTCTTCTGCCTCTCGAGTGTGCAAGGGCCGTTGTTGGATCGTCAAGCCCTTACCCTGTGATCCAATTCAACAGTCACAATTTATATCACATATGCACACACAATACACTCACATACATACTTACACACATACACTCACACATATACTCATACACATACACACTCACACATACAACTCACACACACACACAGCATCATACCATCCTATTGATTCTATTTCCGTAGAGAACCCTGCCTAATACACTCCCAATACAAATAAATATATTCAGTTCCATGCTTCACGTATCTGGAGAATCTTGACATAGACCCACTGACTCACGAAGAGAAGAAAATTTAAATTTAAAGCTGAACTTGATTGAATAGCTCTGAATCAGATTCTAATTCATATGATTAAATATAAATTGCTGTGGATACTTGGTAATTCTCATAAATTGACACCACAGGATACTTTGGGAAACTGATTCTTCAATTTATACACCCTAATATGCTCTCCTTTCTGTGAAAAGTCAGTACCAAGGAAAAGCCATTCTGGGTATCCATCAGATTTGTGAAATTACATCTGCATCTTCCTTAATATCTTGCATTAAATGTGATTTCTCCAGGAATAATGTGCAGCAGGTTTTCTGTGGCTCAGGGCACGCATTAGCATGTGATGACGCTAACAGCAGGACAACGCTAATGTCACTCAGATTAGCAATGGTACCCCAAATAAGCACAATCGTCCTCCCCTGCTTTTAATAAAGTCACCACCAATCTACAAAACAACAGCATCTGACTTTGGTCAAGATAACAGAAACCCTAATATTTTTTTGGACTATACAGGCAGATGAGATTCATTTATCAGAGCATCTAGTAGACAAACAATCCAGTCAGTTCACAAAACACCACAGAAACGAAGCATTTGCGGTCATCAAATGCACGACCTGCACACAGATCAACAGGGACACACATGAGAGCTATGCGCCCACCCCCCAGTTTAAAGAGTGCCATGAGAGGAAATGATGACACTATTAGCCTTCTCCAAGTGTGGATGCTCGGACAGCAATTCTGAAGGTGTTAAATTAACACCCTCTTCTGCATAATGAAATCCTAACGGTGCCAACTTTCGTATGATACCAATTATTTTTTATGTCATCCTAGCATTAAAGTTCCATATATCTAACTAATGATATCCATGGCTAGAGTTGGGCATCTGTCAAATTTACAAATTAGCCATATTAATGGTCTGTAGAATGATTAGAAGAGACATAACTAAGTGCTTCTTGCTATTTTTAAAGTTTTGTCTATTTAAGGAACAACAGCCATTGCCCTGTCACAGCAACCATGTCTTTCCCTTCATATCCCCTACACTGCAATGTCACATGTAAAGTACCCACACCTGAGCTGAATGATTTGAATGAGTCCCACCAAATCACCCAGCACCAAAGTATGCCTTGCCAATCCAGCCGCCACCCTTGGTGCAGTGATTTGCTTCCACCAAATTCAGACAGCCATGTGACATTTGTTTACCAATCCATGCCCTTGAGGTAAATGTTTTAGGACAGAATAAGCAGCTCCTGAAAGCTTCTCCTGAGCTGGAGGACAGACAGAATGGTGGTAAAATTATGAGACATAGAAAGAGAAGGGAGCCTTTTACTCCAGAGTATGGTTAAAACTTCTCAACAGCTGGAAATCAAGCGTTCCGGTGCAATCAGCAACTCTTGCTGTGAAGATTGCCTTCTGTGTAGAAATACCTTCAAAAACAATATTAAAATAGCAAAACTGGGCGTAAGGTTTGAGCATATATGACTCAGTGACCTCCATTCACCTACAGTGTGGCCTTGTTGGTTCCCCAGATGTTTTCTGGAATCTCACAAACGAAGTCTATTAATTTTGTGCCAGAGAATGTGTGTTACGTTCCTTCATCTCTGTGATTGGAGGTGTTCTCCAGCAATTGGAATCCTGATGGTTACACCTTGAGGACTACCTCCTGTGGCTAAAGTGATGGCTCCTCTTAGAGAGGACTCATGTTCAGCTAGCTCCCAGCACCAATATGGCAACTCATAACCTCCTGTAATTCCAGTCCCAGGGCATCTGATACACATTTCTTCCCTCTTGCCTGCCTCTGCAGGCATGAGGCCCCAACTTGGCATACATACCTACATTCAGGAAAACACTCATACACATAAAAATGTTTTTAAAAAATAACTATCTTGTGACTTCACTGAAGATAGTAACCAGAACACACCCAAATCATGCACATGACCATTGTAAAAAAAATGAAGCGTGAATCTTCCATATACACACATGTGTATTTTTCTTCTGAAGTATCACAATCTCAAACTCCATACTTAAGTTTATGTTGGAATTTTTTTAATAAACTAAAATTCTGATTTGTACTGCATCAACTTGAAACTCTTTTCTGTGTTTATCAAGAATCCTGATTAACTTGCATGGTGTTCTTGGCAATAATTCCTCAAGCTGCATTGAGGAACATCCTAAAATCTTATGGAGACATCCAAGAGCTTGAGAAACATCCTAGAGCCTGGTGGAGACATTCTAGAGCCTGAGGAACATCTCAGAGACTGGTGGAGACATCCTAGAGCCTGTGGAACATTCAGGAGTATGATGGAGACATCCTAGAGCCTGCAGAACATCTAAGAGCTTGGTGGAGACATCCAAGAGCCTGAGGAACATCTCAGAACCTGATGGAGACATCCTAGAGACTGAGGAACATCTCAGATCCTGAAGGAGACATCCTAGAGCTTGAGGAACATCACAGAGTCTGATGGAGACATCCTAGAGCCTAAGGAACATCTCAGATCCTGGTGGAGACATCCTAGAGCCTGAGGAACATCTCAGATCCTGGTGGAGACATCCTAGAGCCTGAGGAACATCTCAGAGCCTGGTGGAGACATCCTAGAGCCTGAGGAACATCTCAGAGCCTAGTGGAGACATCCTAGAGCTTGAGGAACATCTCAAGACCTGGTGGAGACATCCTAGAGCCTGAGGAACATCTCAAAGCCTGGTGGAGACATCCTAGAGCCTGAGGAACATCTCAGAGCCTGGTGGAGACATCCTAGAGACTGGTGGAAACATCTCAGAGCCTGGTGGAGACATCCTAGAGACTGGTGGAGACATCCTAGAGCCTGATGGGAACATCCTAGAGACTGGTAGGAACATCCTAGAGACTGGTGACAACATCCTAGAGTCCTATGGAAACATACTGTCTGTCTTTATCCCTCTCACTGCTGACAGGGCTTGCTTTGCATGCATTTACCATTCCCTAACCCATTTCTTATCCGGGACTAGGAAGGCCTTTCTCCAAATACACCAAACTTCTCTGACCTTTGCATACAATATTTCCTTGTTCCTCAAGCCTATCATCTTCTTACTTGGTGACAAACATTCTCCATACTTACAAGGAAAAGCATTGCTCACACACAGTCCCTAGGCATCTTGCCACTTTGTCTTCTGCATGTTCACATTGCCTATGCATTACTGGCAGCATTTCTAGCACTTACCAGATGGCAACATAATTAAAGCATACAGTAAACTTGTCTCCATTGCATGACACTGAATTACTGAGAAGGGATGGCCCTGTTTCTCTTTGCTCTAACCACCAGCAGTAACCATAGTGGTGGTTAACCACCATCTTGTAGGAGCTGTTGGAAGAACCCTTTTTGAAGGGAGTCAGTGGTTTCCTCATTAAAAGATTTTTTTTAAAGAAATGACTTATCTGATTATTTCATGCCAATCACTATTCGAAGACCTCAATTTGTTCCTGATTAGCTTCTGTCAAATCAAGAAAAGCAACCTGCACTTCATTAATGATATGATAGGAGGGGCTGTTATCTCAGATGAACTTTGTAAAGTTAAAAGTAAATAGAAGAAAGCCCTAAGTTGTCATGAATAACTATGCTTCCTGAACTAGCTCATTTCCTACTTAGGAAGTCTATTTGTAGGAAGTAAACCTAATCTGCAGAATTAAATTTTCTGTTATAACTCTATATGATTACAATAAAGAGAGCTGTGGGAAACCTAAAATGTAATTCACAGTAAACATGAAAACTTCTATAGACATGGAAAGCTCTTGGACACTTTTCTGTGAACCACAAGTTGTCTTCACTGACAGCGCACACTGCAATTCTAGAAAATCGTTATTTGCTTCTCATTTCCATTACAGACAGGATATTGCCGCAGGAGGCACATTCAGACAACTGCGCCTACACTGATGCATTTTTATGTGGTTATTATTATGATTTTGATTATGATTGCTATTGTTGCTAAAGGCATTTGTCGAATTGGTAGGAAGGTAAAAATTATGCATAATACTTCCACCTTTTCCTGTTAATGTAGATCCTTTCTTACAGTACCTTCTGTTTGCCTAATGTATATCCCTGTAGCTCCTGAATTTGTTGTGTACACAAACAAATGCAATCTGTGGTTAATTATCTCTGCTCATCCACAGACTTTATTTCTTGACCATGGACAAAGCATTTGACAACCTCGTTTTATAATTTCCTTTTTAGGGAATGAATAAATAACCTCCACTACAATATTTACAAAATTAGCAACAAGACTATAGTATCAGGACATACATTATATATAAAGAATATGACGAAATGTTAAACTAATAAATCTAAGTGAGTGTAGGTTATTATTACACTTGCTTCCCAGCACCCTTGCTTAATTTATCCAATTTTTACAAGTATTAAAGAAATTACTTTTGATGACTGTTTTTTGAAGATGAGTGTTTCAAACTTGATTAATGTGTTAAGGGTTCATTTATGTTTTAAAAAACCTTTTGGTGGGGTCAAAATGACAGCTTAATTAAAGCTAACTCAGCTTCCTCCCACCTGGTTTGCCCAGACCTACAAAGCCAAGTCTATACTCACTCACACAGGAGCATTCCTCCCATCAGCCATAGTGAGAGAGTATTGATGAGTCTACACCTGAGAGCCACAGCTGGTGGCCTTATAGTGGCCTGTTAATCTGTGACATGGTTGGCAGAAGTAAGTGGGTGTTCCTGAGGATGTCTTTATTTGGAAAACCAAAACACAAAACAGGTCTATGAATTTCAATTGTCAAACGTATGTTTATGATAGCCATGCGTCTCCTTTCTGTGAGTCATTCTCCAGAATTTTCCTCCTTTTCATTTGTTTTGTTAATT
>LOEQ01006676.1:136446-154487 GCA_001685075.1 Bramus lutescens | reverse complement strand
ACAGGCCATGACCAAAGAAAAGGAGTTTCTCTATGACCTAATCAGATGTTTGGTTACCTTGCTTTCCTACTTGTCCAAAGGAATGTAATTTCTCTCTGGCCTTTTACCCTGTACTTAGAGTACTATCCCTGCCTTCACTCCCATATGTTTTTATCATTTATCTATCTCCTAACTCTCTTAAGAAACATATGGAACTGAGTGCAGTGGTGCACACCTTTAATCTCAGCACTCATGAAGAGGCAAGTGGAGCTCTCTGAGTTTGAGGCCAATATGGTCTATGTATTGAGTTCCAGGCCAGCCAGCTACATAATGAGACTTATAAGTAGGTAAGTAAGTAAATAAATAAGAAGGAAGGAAGGAAACATATGTGGTACATATACAGTCATTCTAGGGACCTTTTCTTCTCTGGGGTGTCTTTATAGTACTGTCTGGATAGCACCATTGCATTTATCTCTGTACTGTATAGTTTATGTGTCTTCCTCCTTTACCATCTATGGTACTTGGGACATAATTGTATTTCTTTCTTTATATCTTGTGTGCAGTAATATACTACAGTATTGTTAAACAATCAAGTTTTCTTTTTGCAAGCCTGATTTATCACATTGGACTAAAGGAGACATTAGTGTTAATTATCTGAACCACCATTCATGGTTAGTCTGTTCGTAGAAACGTAAGTTTACACACAGAGACCAAGAAAAAAAAATCTGCATGACTTTGAAAACCAATACATTTTAATAGACATTAAAATTGAATGGGTACAGTATATCCTCACAAACACTATTTTAATGTTTGAATAGGCAGTTAACAAATTGGCAGAAATAATGAATCGCAAAGATTTCAAAATTGATAGAAAAAAAGCCAATACACAAGATTTGAGAAAAAAAGAGAAGGAAAATAGGAAGCTACAACTGGAACTTAACCAAGAAAGAGAGAAATTTAACCAAATGGTTGTGAAACACCAGAAGGAGCTGAACGACATGCAAGCGGTAAGGTCTGTGTATGTGCGCATGCATAAGTGTGTCAATATGTGTTACTTGTCTTACTTAAAGTAGACTTACTCGTGTGAAAGTTTGAGATATGGCTGTTAATATTGGTTATGCTTAGGTTAGAGGTTCTTGTTATAAGTAGATTATTTTTCTAAGTTTCTCCTTTTCTAAAATCAAACCATGCCAGTAATATTTTACACTTCTTGACATATCAATAACGTAAAGTTGTGAACATAAAATGGTATCAAGACTCATTTACACTCAAGATTTGAGTCTGTCATTTTGTTACTCTGAGTTTTCTATACTTTTAAGATTAATTTATTTGTAGCCAGAAAATAATTTACTGGCATTTTAAGTATTTTTTTCCTACCTTATATTTAAAAAGAAAAGAAAATTTCCTTTTTTAAATTGAATTTATTTTTTTAAACAGTCTTTTCTTATTTTAAATAACAATCCCAGTTCCCACTCCCTCCCCTCCTGTCCTCCCTCCTGCTCTCTACACCTTCTCCCCACCCCTCCCCCATCCACTTCCATTGAGAGTCAGTGGAGTCTGCCACATCACTATGAGGCAGGACCAAGGCCATCCCCCCTATAGCTAGGCTGAGCAAGGTATCCCTCTAAAGAAAATGGGCTCCAAAAAGCCAGTTCTAGCACTAGTGATAAATCCTGGTCCCACTGCCAGTGGCCCCACAGACTGCCCCAGCCACACAACTGTCATGCACATTCGTTGAGCCTAGTTTGGTTTTATGTAGTTTGCCCTCTGTGAGCTCCCATTAGCTCTGGTCAGGTGTTTCTGTGAGTTTCCTCATCATGGTCTTCACCCTTTTGCTCATATTACTTATTGCTCCTCCCTCTCTTCGCCTGGACTTTGGTAGCTCAGCCCAGTGCTTAGCTGTGGAGCTCTGCATCTGCCTCCATCAGTTGCTGGATGAAGGTTCTATGATGACAATTAGGGTCATCATCAATCTGATTACAGGGAAGGCCAGTTGAGGCGCCCTCTCCACAATTACTTAAGGTCTTAGCTGGAAAATTTTATTAACAAAGTAAGGTGAGGAGCTGGAGAGATGTCTCTGTGGTTAAGAGTATTTGTTGCACTTGCAGAAGACATGGGTTTGATCCCAGCACCCATACAGTAGCTCACAATCATCTGTAACTCCAATTTCAGGGAATTCAGCAGGCACACACATGGTACACATGCTTGTAGGTAAAGCATTCATACATATTTAAAAGGGGAGTGGTTATCTAAAGAACCTCGTTTTTGCAGAGCTTCATCTGTGGTGGTTGTCACAGTACTAGTAGCATACTCCTATCTCAGATACTTGGAGCAGGCAAGAAACCTACTTGAATTAAGAAGTTCTGGGCCTGGCTGACTGTTTCCAAAAGAAAACCCAATCATAGTAATAAACGTTCATGGTGTACAACATATTTCACACTTGTAATTTAATTACCCATTTACATTCCAATTATTAGTGTTGAAGTTATTTGATTGTTTTATTTTGATATTTTTTAAAAATAGCAATTGGTAGAAGAATGTACACACAGAAATGAACTTCAGATGCAGCTGGCTAGCAAAGAGAGTGATATTGAGCAGTTGCGTGCAAAACTTTTGGACCTTTCAGATTCAACTAGTGTTGCTAGTTTTCCTAGTGCTGATGAAACTGATGGAAATCTTTCAGGTAAGAATTCTGTTTGTTCTGTCATCCGGGTTTGCTCACATGTCATGGAAATATTTTTCATTATTTATTTCATCATTTTGTTCCTGACTCTTTAAGAAGGAATTGTTTTTAATAACCAAGACATATGGTTGTTTACTTAGGTGCACTTTGTGTGTGTGTGTGACTTTTAGAGGCTTTTGACTATTGTCTTAAAGTTTTTATTGGTGTGATAAAAAATCATGCCCAAAAGCAACTTAGGTCTGGAGAGATGACTATGTGGTCACTAGCTCTTGGGTTCCATTCAGAGCATTTTTATGGTGGCTCACAGATAAGGTGCTTCCAGGGGACCTTATGCCCTTTTCTGGTCTCCTGGCACTGCAAATGTATAATGGATTTACATATAAACAGGAAAAACTCATATACATAAAAAATGTAAATTACTTTTCCTCCTGCATTAGATAATTTTTATCCTCAGTTAAAAATTCATATTAAATTAACCATGCAATAGATGCATGCTTAAAAATATTTTGACAAATAAGAAGTAAGGTTTTACAAAGTATTTTATCCTTAATATAAGTTGCATATCATTCACTTGTCTAGAATAGATCTTGAAGAGGACTAAAATTTTAATTTTACTTCAGTTTAGTAGTGGAGACCGGAAAGATGGCTCAGCAGTTAAAAACACTGGCTGCTTTTCCAGAGATCCTGAGTTAAATTCCCAGCAACCACGTGGTGACTCACAACCTTCTGCAATTGTAATCCTATGAAATCTGATGCCTCCTGATGTGCAGGTGTACATACAGACAAAACGCCCATATACATAAATAAATATTTTTTTAAATTAGTAAATGAATTTGCATATTATATAAGGACTTTGAATAGATTGTTAAGTACAAACTATATTTTTAGTTCAGTGATTCGACTTTATAAACGGTTCTATAAATAAAGTAACTATCTCATTATTTTTGTGAAACATTTATATAGAAACTATGACATATTTCAGCTGTCCAGTCCTTGGCCTCTATAACACTTTCCATGGTACTTTGTCATCAATTAGACCTAACTTCTGAACTCTAAAGATCCCTGATGTTCTCCAGCAGACTGTGATCTGGCACAATGAGTATGGAGAATAGAACTAAAACACTGCGCAGTAGTTCTCTACCTCTATTAAATTGTATGTAATGTATTAAAGTAAACTTAAAAGATTGGCCTTGATATTTAAATTGCCTGTGCTAGCTATTAATTTATATCCAATTGGGCTCAGTCTGTTATTTGGATTAGAGTCAGTTGTTGATGCTGCAATACTACAGACTTTTTTTTTTAAGTTAAAATTGCTGTATAAATACATTGTATAAAATCCAAGTTAGTTTTGTACTTTTGTGGCAAATTGTTGATGAAAATCTAGTGTAAGTTCTGAGTTTCTCTCTAAAGAACCTAACTTCTATGTATGATGTGAAAGATGAATTTACAGCACTTGACTTGCACGTTGCCATCTAGGTCACAGTTGTAGTTTTCAGGAGCTCTGCATTTAGAGCTAGTTAGATACATTAATAAGGAGAGGAAATAGAGAAGTTAGTGTCATTTCTCTGTTGAGAAACCATCTCTTCAGTGTGTGTGTTTGTGCACATGCACATGTGTGTGTGCATTTGTGTGCATGTGTGCATACACGCACAAGTTCATGTTTAAATCTGTAATCCTGATTTTAACCCAAATGTAGAGAAGTCCCTGAAGTAGGTAGGAAAGGGTATTTTAGACTCTACTGTTTTGTATAAAGATAAAGATTCAAGGGCTTTTATTTTAGTGAGGAATTACTAGTATTAGACACCTTAAACCATACTTTAAAATAAGAGCTTCCATTTTTGCCATATGAGTGGAAAGTTTTCCTAGTAGTATTTCTCTTTTCCTAAGTTAAAAAGATTTATGAATGATCAATACATGATGAACAACCTTTTCCTCAAGTTACTGCCTGTTTGATTTTTAAATTGTAACCATTATTTACAGTTATTTGACTAGTTTAGAAAAGAGGCAGAATAGCAAAATAATAAATTCATTATCAACTATATGTTTTCTATGTATCAGAAGCCATAGACTTTATGAAGCAAGCATGAGTGTGTAGTCCCTGCTCTCTCAAAACTTGAAAGATTTATTTTAAGAGAAACATACTTGACAAAATATATAATAGTAATAGTACTAAAGAAAAGGCCAAGCAGAAATAGAAAAAAACTTGAATTTAACTTACTGCAATTTCATTTAGTGAGCCACAGTTTTCACGAGGGTGACTTAACACAAATAAAACCTTGGAGATGTTAAGCAAAAGGAATATTATACTCAGTAACTTAATTCTATGAGAATAGACATTGTATTTTAGATATATATATAACCTCAGAAGTTAAGACACACTGGGTGTGAGCCCTGCAGTTTTTACAGGTAGAGGAGGCTTTGGAAAGCCTAAGCCTTGGTGCCATAGTTTTCTTTTTTAAGTGGAGGATGACAGTAGAACTATATGTACAAATATGACATCCTATATTCTAGAACTATACAAATCTTGAATATGAGCTCTCAAATGCTCACTAATAACACTGTTGTTATTACTGTAACACTGAGCTTTCAGTTTTATTTGAAGAAAAAACAAATGTTCCTACTAGGATTGTAATTTCAGCCATAATCACATTTAGGGCAGTGTACTTTAAAACATTTTCTTATCTTCAACCTGATATAACCATCTCTAAAGGAATCATCTTTATTCCCCATATATTTCTAATAAACTTTAGTTATATTTAATCAAATGTGGTGCTGCACACTCTGTTTCTCAGCACTCAGGAGCCTGAGGCAGGACAATCTCAAAATCAAGACTAGTTTGGGCTATATAATAAGTTCAATTAAGCTGTATAGTGAGATTATCTCAAAAAGTTAGAAGCTGGTGGTGTAACTCTGGTAGAGTACTTGCCTAGCATGACCATTGCCCTGAGTTTGATACATAACACTACAAAAGGAATAAACATGGAATAGCAGCAACAGTCGCCATATAAGACTTTGGTCATAAATAGTCAGTAGTTTATGGAATAAATACTAGCAGTTGACCTACCAATTTCTGTGCTCTTTTTCTGTTTATTGAGTTGAATAAGCATAAAAGACATCATATAATAATTTATTAGTTTGAGATGGTTTGGAATTAGACTTAACCTATTAAGTGCCTCCAACCAAATTTGAACAATTTTAATGAATTGTTGAGTGTTTTATTCAAACATTTTTTAGGATATTTTACTGAGAAAACAAATAAAATGCTTTTCTCTTATTCTTTGTATCTAGTTGATTCTGCCTGCATTCCTTATTTATTTATCTTCTACTGTTGTCTTCTGTGAGTAATAGGACACCTCAGTACTTTTGCCTGCTCTTGTATAAATCATGGCTCGGAATAGTTCAACTTGCTGCATTTCTTTTCTTTTCTATTTTGTTGAATATTTTTATGAATGTTACATAATGTTTAAAATATTGTATATCATATCCATTTAAGCTGCAGTCCATTTCAGTATGCCTGGCTCCTAAAGACATTGTTACTTCATACCTTTCCAATTGAGTACTAAATGTTAATTTTATGGGGAAAGTGGCTTGGGATTTATTTCTGCAGTCTTTGTCTGGCCATTAAAGTTCGTTTGTGTGATTGAAGCATGAAAGAACAAATTATAGCAGTTATTCATTTAGCTGTTTTCTATTGCTTGTTGCTGCATGCTGTCAGACCTGTAGTTTTTCTTTTGGTTTTGTAGTTTAAGATTGACTAGTATACCATTTTTTTTCTCCTAGAGTCAAGAATTGAAGGTTGGCTTTCTGTACCAAATAGAGGAAATATCAAAAGATATGGCTGGAAGAAACAGGTACTATATACCTAAATTCTTCTCATTGATATTTTGTTCCATGTTTTACTATAAAGTATAGAACTTACATTAATTGCTCTATTACTAACCTTGGTTTTAAATTAATACAGTATAATGTAGACATAAATGGGAAATATGCTAGTCATTTTAAATGAAGTTAAGTTGCTCTTTTCATTTTTCTTCACTTTTTGTCATTTCAGTATGTTGTGGTAAGCAGCAAAAAAATATTGTTCTATAATGACGAACAAGATAAGGAACAATCCAGTCCATCAATGGTGTTGGACATAGAGTAAGTTGCCTTTGTTTTTTTTTGTTTTTTTTTTTTAGGGTTTTTCTTTTTGTTGTTGATGATGATGTTGTTTTACAAATTTTTATAGTCACTTGACTATTTACTTTTGAGTTATTTTTAGAATGGCTTGACTGTTTGTGATATTTAAACTATTTTACCTATTTTTCCAAACAAGATGACCCAATGGGTAAAATTTGCATTTGCTGCACTACCCTATGTATGTGAGGATCAGAACTCACATAAAAGAATGCAGTAGGGCAAGCTTCTAATCCCAGCATACCACTATAAGGAGTTGGGAGGCAGATAAGAGAATCTCCAGTATGCAGACTAGCATGGCTTAAACAGTGGCAAAGAGATCCTGTCTCAAAGAAGGTAGAACAATGAGGACCAACACTCTGCAGCTGTCCTCTGACTTCACACATGCACCGTGGTGTAAATGGACCCACATTGACACAAACAGGCACATGTACGAATTAAAGTCTAACCTTAGTAGAATGCAAGAAGGAAAGTCTTGTATACAAGATTTATGTGCTTTGAAAAGCAAATTTTTATCTCAAGTATTTAGTGATTTTTGAGGTTTATGAGCATCTCAAAAAATAAAATTGAGGGCTCTAGAAGTGCCTCAGAGATTGAGTACTTGCGCTCTTGTAGAAGACTCAAGTTTGTTTCCCAGCATGCACATGGACAGCACAACTATAGGTACAGTTATAGAAGGCTTGGACAGCCTCTTCTGACTTTCATAAACACCAGGCACACTCACGGTGCACATACAGGTAAATCACTTATCCACAGAAAATTAATTTATTTTTTTAGTGTAAGTTTGTTTAATCAACATACTGATACCATCAGTGGTTTATGTTAAATAGTATAAACAAAAGCTGTTCTTTCTTTAATAATATAATAAAAATTTAATAAGCTTAGTGTTTTTTTTCTTTGTGTTCATTCTTGTACATTATCCATATTATCATAGAGGTGTATATATAATGTATGTAAAGATAAGTAGGTTCTACATATAAGAAACTTAGAGACAACTAGTTGAAAAATTTTAAGTGAACAATATAAATTCAAAATGAGGTTTGGTAGGAGCTATTCAATAGATAACATAAAGTTAAATGAAGGATCGTCAAAATAGCTCAGTGAGTAAAAGTGCTTGCTGCCAAGTCTGATGACCTAAGTTTGATCCCTGGAATCCACAATGTGGAAGAAGAGAATAAACTCCAGAAAGTTTATTAGCATAGCATATGTACCATTCCACAAAATGCACAATACATAAGATATTTTTATGTTAAGTTTTTGGAGATGGCACTAGTTAGAATTTAAAAGTTGAGAGAGCTCTGGTAATATTTCAAACTGTTTAAAGCATTAGTTATGAATAATGAACTTGAGTGGAGTGGTAAAAATTAGAGTGAGTTTAGTTTCACAAAACAAATGGCCATCTTTTTCAAGTGCATATGTAATCTTGCATTTCTACCAGCAGTTTGTGAGTGATCCAGCTTCTATACATTTTCATTAACATTTGGTGCTAATAGTTTTATGCTTAAAGGTTTATAGTGGGGAAGGGATTCTTTTGTTTTTTTGAGACAGGGTTTCTCTGTGTAGCCCTGGCTGTCTTGGAACTAGACTGGCCTCGAACTCACAGAGATCCTCCTGTCTCTGCCTACAGAGTGCTGCAGTAAAAGGTGTGTGGCACCACCTCCCAGCCTATTTTTACTATTTTTAATTATGTGTATGTGGTGGGTGTGCACATGAATGTAGATGCCTTTGAAGCCGCTTGAATTGGAGTTAGTGGCAAGATATGAGTGCTAGGAACCAAACTCTGGTTCTCTGGAAGAATAGTATACAAGTCCTCTCTCCAGTCCCTATTGTTTCTTTTAAAATTTTGAAAGCTATATTGTAACACCATGTGTATGTATGTATATATGTATGTGTGTGTGTTGATGTTGAACATCTTTTTCTTTGTTACTTACATGTTCTCTTCAGTGAAATGTGTGCCTTTTGTTACCAATGAGATTCTTATAATAGGTTTATATAATTTATCTATATTTTAGTAAATTGTTTCATGTCCGACCTGTAACCCAAGGAGATGTATACAGAGCTGAAACTGAAGAAATTCCTAAAATATTCCAGGTACACATATTGCATTATAATTTTAAAGGCTCTTTTACCTAAGTAATTGGTGTGTTGTGAAATAGGTATCAGTGTTTTTTTGCATTTAGAATTTTTATTTACAAATTATGATTTTTTTCAATCTTTCTCTACCATTCCCAAATGTAGATACTATACGCAAATGAAGGCGAATGTAGGAAAGATATAGAAATGGAACCTGTTCAACAAGGTGAAAAAACTAACTTCCAGAATCACAAAGGCCATGAATTCATTCCTACACTCTACCACTTCCCTGCCAACTGTGAGGCCTGTGCCAAGCCTCTATGGCATGTCTTTAAGCCACCCCCTGCCCTAGAGTGCCGAAGATGCCATGTTAAGTGCCACAGGGATCACCTAGACAAGAAAGAGGACTTGATTTCCCCATGCAAAGGTGAGATGCAGTGTGTGAGATGACTCAGTGGTGCAAATTCTGTAGGTGGGCCCTAAGGTGCAGTGTTTTGGCTCCTGAGAAACCATGCAGCAGCCTTTTATTGTGGAAAATGAGTGGTTCAGCTTTTAGTGGGTATTGAAAGCAAGTCATCCCTTTCCAATAGACATACCACTAAAAAGCTTTAAGTTGTAAGAAAAGCTTTGGGTGAGTCCCACTACTTTCCTTAGAGTTTTCATCTTTCTTTGCTTTCCCACAGACTGGGACAGTCTGCTCTAAGGAGGCATAGTTTCTACAGATACATTTGCTGTATGTAAAATAAGCATATTTTACTGTTACAGTTTTTGTAGTTCTGATTTTTCTTGTATTTATGAGTATTGGTTTTGGTCTTTTTGGTTTTTAGAAAAAATTTCAGTCTTAGCCAAATTGAAGCAAAGATATTGTCCAAAGATAATTAGCTATAATATCTTAAAAATTAAGAACATAAAGACTTAAGAATTTAAGTTTTTAAAAATACTGTATTATGTTTTACGAAAGTTTTGTGGGGTTTGTTTTTTTTTAATGCAGTAAGTTATGATGTAACATCAGCAAGAGATATGCTGCTGTTAGCATGTTCTCAGGATGAACAAAAAAAGTGGGTAACTCATCTAGTAAAGAAGATTCCTAAAAACCCACCTTCTGGCTTTGTTCGTGCCTCTCCTCGAACGCTGTCAACAAGATCTACTGCAAATCAGTCTTTCCGGAAAGTGGTCAAAAATACATCTGGAAAAACTAGGTAAAGACTAAAATATTAACCTTTTTAGTAATATAAAAATTATTGGAAACTATTAAAATTAGAAACCTCGGGGCTGGAGGGATGGCTCAGCAGTTAAAAGCACTGGCTGGCTGCTCTTCTAGAGGTCCTGAGCACAACCATCTATTACTGTCGTCCTATGGGATCCAATGCTCTCTTCTGGTGTGCAAATGTACATGCAGACAGAATTACAAACCTAGTCAAGCATGATGACCGCACATTTAGGCAAGCACTCAGAGTCAGAGGCACACTTGCACCTCTATGTGAGTTTGAGGCTGCCAGTCTGGTCTACAGAGCGAGTTCCAGGATAGCCAGGGATAAATGAAGAGTCTCTGTCTCAACAAACAAATACTACTATTGCTGCTGCTAATACTAATACTAAATAAAAACCTTTTGCTGGCTTTGGCAGCACACATACTAAAATAAGAATCTGAATTGCTTGCATCACAGAAAACATTTATATATAGGTAGGTTTTAATATATAACTTGCAGGGTTTAATTATTATTAATCAGTTAAATTATTTTAACTGATTTCTATTAGGAATTAGTGCATAGGATACTCTTATACCAAGCTTCTGTAATATATTAGGATGTATGTGACATATAGTTTAGCCCTTGTTATTTTAAACCCACCAGAATTACTTTTTTAAATGCAAATGGTTGTTGTAAAATGTTCCTCATCTTTTACATTGTGTTGGAATTGGGTTCTTTTTAAAATCAACATTATTTGTTAGTACTAATGAATATTATATTACAAATGAACTTCTTGGTTAAATTCCTCTTTTTAAGTCTTCGATAGGATTTTCTTCAAAAATATTTTATATGCAATGACAGTTATAGGACCTGACTAGCCCTCCCTCTACCCTTGGTTTTTCAAGACAGGGTTTCTCTGTGTAGCCCAGGTCATCCTGGAACTTGCTCTGTATACCAGGCTGGCCTCAGACTTGCCTGCCTCTGCCTCCTGGGTGTTGAGGGCTAGACTACCATGCTCAGCTTGAAGTTGCTTTTAACTCCTTACTCTCTTCACTTTCTGCTGTTTGTAACCAGATCTTGTTCCTTGACATGATGTGTGCCTTTTTCTTTTTTTTGTATTCTCAAGCCTCCAGACTGTTATAGTATATCACAACATTCAACTGTATGTACTCTGTGGAATGCTGTTTCAGCTACCTGGGTAGGACTGGAATGATTTAAAATAAGTGTTTTAGTAAGAAAATGGTTTAAGAAAATGGTTTAGCTGCCAGGCCATTCTGGTACACATCTTTTATACGAACCCTTAAGAGACAGGGACTGGGCAGTCAGGGCAGCACAGAGAAACCTGTCTCAAAAAAAAAAATGGAAATAACCAACAAAGAAAATGTTTTAGAAAAAGAATAGAAACACAAAAGGAAATCATATTATGGTATTGTTTTTCTTTCCTCTGTTTTCTCTAAACTTTGTCATTACTTAGTCTTTTGTGTGAGTGCATATATTTGTCTTTCCCTAATATTTTAGAAGGAGTTGGGGTAGTGCTCTTGGGGTTTCTGTGTGCTAACCAAATAGTCTACCACTGAGCCACACTGCCACCCTTCCCGCCACTTGTTGTTTCTTATATTTTCAAAACAAGCGTCTTTCTTAAATTACAAGATTTTTTTTTCTCTCCAACAGTTAACCATGTGACCTACTGCTGTGTTGAAATCATGTGGAATGCTCCCTGCTAAACCAGGCTGTTTAACCATGCTGAGCAGACAGGCTATTTCTTTGACACAAATACCACTGGCTTTTCAGGGTTAGGATTGCTCTTATTCTGTCCTTGCTTTCTGAAGATTCGGTTTTTTGTTTTATTTTTTTTCTTGCGGGTTTGCGTACAGGTAGTTTAGATTAATTATTACTATGTAATGCAAGTACATTTGGGGAAAGCTTAGCTAGGTATATTTTTTTAAGGTGTTGCCTTTTTGAATTTATAAGAAAATGCCTGTCAGTCATGATAGAACAGTTTTCCCTGTGAGCAGGAAAAAGGAACTTTCACTTTCAGTGGAATGGCTGTCACTGTTAAGATCAGCTTGTGGAAGGAGTAAAGAAAATATCTCAAAATGAGACCTTTTTTGTTTTTTTAATGACTTAAGTTTTTGTGCTCTTGCAAGACTATACAGATCTATTTTAAGAACACAGTGATGTCACTTGAAACTCGGTGCCCTCACTGTAGAATTAAAAGCCTTACTGTTGATTACCCACAGTGGGTTTTATGGAGAAATTAAATATCTTACCTTATGCTTTACAAAATACTGTATATGTTTCAGCATGTTTGTAGATTAGGGACTGGGAGAAGACAAAAGAATTACATTTAATCTATGCATTTTTGCCAAGCCATATTGAGTTATTTTACTACTAGAGACACTTAAGAACTAACTGTACAAGAGAACCAAGTTTAAAAACATTTTGTGTATCATCATTTCTGTAATTATATAATGTATTTCTTTGTGGTTTTAAGTGAAAAGACATTAAGTTAACATAAAAATGTATGCACTGTTTGAAATGTAAATTATTCTTAGAACACTTTCAGTGGGAGTTGCATTACCTTATTAGTGCCTTAATTTGAGAATTTTTTTTTACTGCCATAAGTACAGACTTTTCAGGAAACAGATTTTACAAAAAAAATTATGTCAGTGGGTTTTTCATTGGTAATTGATTTAATTTAAGATATATAGAGGTTTGTTGAACTTTTATAAATTGAGTACAATCTTTGCACCAAACTACTTGCTACAATAATGAAAGACTATAAAACTATTTGCAAAAAGTATAAAAGTTGCACCAGTAGTAAAGAATTATGAAATATATCCATGTTTTCCAGTTAGCATAGGAATTACCATATGAATACTGTTCAGCTCTTCTCTGGTAACAAGAGTTGATTTGTATGGGCAGTGTGATTTATTATTATTATTTTTTAACCAAATACCTCCTCAGTAATTTATAATTGCTTTGCAGTAATGTGTATCAAAAATGCACTGGAAAACCAATCTTCTCTAGGGAATCTGCATGTTTCAAGTGGTATTGAAAGCCGCACTGATGGATATGTAATAATAAACATATCTGTTATTAATATGCTAATGACTCTGTGCTCATTTAATGAGAAATAAGATAATTTATGAATGGATACTTTTAATATTATTGACTACTGTGGTATTTTCTCATGGTTGGAATACATAGATGGCATGCTAAAAATTATTCCATGATTTTATACAAATGTTTGCTAAATTTTGTGAATAGATTAAAATTATTTTTAAACATAAAACTTGACTTGGGCTCTAAAACAAGAGGTGCTATTGTTCAAGTGAAAAGATGGCCAGTGTTTGTTGGAAAACAATTCTCCATTGTTCTGCACATGTTGTGAGTAGAGGCTATGGTAGCTTGTGTTGGACCATCACAAATACCATACAACAACCAGAGTATCTGTATAATCAGCAGCCTTAGACTATAGACTGTTTAATGCATCATCATAACATGATGGTAAAGAAAAAAATCAGTGTATATCATACAGTGTGTCCCAACTTAAGCCATGAGTGCTAATGCTCTGTCACTTTTGACTCATTAGCCAGTGCACTATTCTATTAGGGAATATTGATGGTGTGGAGCCTAGAAGTTGTCTATATGGAAATTCTTATACTTAACACAGCTTTTTAGTAACTCCAAACTTCTTTTTAAAAATATTCTTATGAAGCTGGAGAGATGGCTTAGTGGGTAAGTGAAGAAGGATGTTTAAAAGAAATCCCACACTAGCTCAGAATTGAGAATAATAGACATTTATTTAGTAGTAGACTCACAAATCAGAATCCTCTGTGGAATGGAGAACAGAAACCGAATCCCGCAGCTGGAAAAGAGACCAGAGGCATGCTTTACATTGGCATAAATAGTATAAGAGGCCACGCCCTAGTGGGTGGTTAACTTAAAGTCTGTATGATTTTCTACAGCAGATAAGAGTGCTTGCTTCTCTTGAAGAGGACCTGAGTAACTTTCCAGCACCATGCCAAGAGATGTACAAGTCTGATGCCCTCTTTTGGCCTCTGAAGGCAACCACACACATATACATGGCATACACTCACAAAAGTGCACATGTTCGCACATGGCAAAAAGAATTAGACAAAAAAAAATCTTTGGCAAGGACTGGCAGTGCACACCTTTAATCTTAGCACTCCAAAGGTAGAGGCAGGTAGATTACTGAGTTCAAGGCCAACTTGGTTTTCATAGTGAGTTCCAGGCTACCCATAGCTGCATAGTGAAACCCTATTTAAAATAAATAAATACAAATCTTTTTTATATTAAAAAGTAATCTAAAACTAGTGAAGGCTGAATACCTCCTAAACACCTATAACACACAAAAGGACATCACATAAATTTGTGGACTAAAAAAATGGGGTAACTATGGACCAGAAATGAAGGAACATTGTCAAAATGGTAAGGGGAACTATACTGTATACAGACTTACTGGGCTGTAAGTCTAGAAGCAGGCATTGAAGACCAAGATACTAGATTTTGCAGATTAACCAACTAAAATACTTGAAAGATTCAAACGCAGATTTTGAAGCTATAGGCTAGTGAAGAATTGCAGCACTCACAAAACAAGCAGGGGGAAATGGATTAAAATAAGCAAAACAAATTGTGCTTTGAATGATAATGGCCCCCATAGGAACATACTATTAGGAGATATGTCACTGGATAACAGCTTTGAGGTTTCAAATTCTTAAACTAGTTCTAGTATTACTCTTCCTGCTGCCTACCGTAGGAATGTAGTGCCACATGTAGATAATAGACTATACCTCTGAACCTACAAACCAGCCCCAATTAAATGTTTTCCTTTATAAGAATTGCCATGGCTCAGGATATCAGATTAACTCAAAAAGATCAGTAGCTTTCCTATATGCAGATGATAAAAGTCTTTGAAGAACAAAATTGAAGAAGATACCAGAAAATGAAAAGATGTTCCATGTTCTTGAATAGGTAGGATTAACAAAGAGTAAAAATGGCCATCTTAACAATAGTATTCTACAGATTCAATTCAATCCCCATCAAAATCCCAGCACAATTCTTCACAGACCTTGAAAGGACAATACTCAGCTTCATATGGAAAAAATAATAAAACCAGGATAGCCAAAACAATCCTATACAATAAAGGAACTTCCAGAGGCATCACCATTCCTGACTTCAGGCTCCAAAATAGAGCTATAGGAAAGAAAACAGCTTGGTATTGGCACAAAAACAGACACACGAAATCAATGGAATCAGATCAAAAACCCTGATACTAATCTTATAAACACCTGATTTTTGACAACCTAAAATTATACAATGGAATTAGAAAGCATCTTCAACAAATGGTGCTGGCATAACTGGATGTTGACATTTAGAAGAATGCAAATAGATCCATATCTCTTGCCATGCACAAAACTCAAGTCCAAATGGATCAAAGACCTCAACATAAATCCAACCACACTGAACCTCATAGAAGAAAAAGTGGTAAGGAGCCTTGAACTCATTGGCACATAAGACCACTTCGTAAATATAACTCCAGTTGCACAGACACTGTGAGCAACAACTAAGAAATAGGACCTCCTGAAACTGGGAAGCTTCTGTAAAGCAAAGGACACAGTCAAGACAAAATGGCTGCCTACAGAATTGGGGAAAAATCTTTACCAACCCCACATTTGACAGAGGGCTGATGTCTAAAACATAAAAAGATCTCAAGAAACTAGACATCAAATTATCAAGAAATCAAGTTAAAAAAAAACAGGGTACAGACCTAAACAGAATTTTCAACAAATGAATCTCAAATGGCCAAAAGACACTTAAAGGATTGCTCAACATTCTTAGCCATAAAGGAAAGGCAAATCAAAAGAACTCTGAGATACCATTTTAGGTCTGTCAGAACAGCTAAGATCAAAAATACTGGTGACAGCTTATACTGGGGAGGATGTGGAATAAAGGGAACACTCCTTCATTGCTGTTGGGAATGCAAACTTGTGCCACTTTGGAAATCAGTATGGCGATTTCTCAGAAAATTGGGAATCAATCTACCTCAAGACCCTGCACTACCACTCTTGGACATGTACTGAAAGGTACACTCACACCACAGGGACATTTGCTCAACTATGTTCAGAGCAACCTTATTCATAATAGCCAGAATCTGTAAACAACCTAGATGCCCCTCAACTGAAGCATAGATAAAGAAAATATGGTACATTTACATCTTGAAATTTGCAGGCAAATGAATGGAACTAGAAAAAAATTCTAAGTGAGGTAACTCAGACCCAGAAAGGTGAACACAGTGTGTACTCACAAGTGGGTATTAGACATAAAGCAAAGGATAATCAGACTACAAAACACAACCCCAGAGAAGCTAGGTAACAAAAGGGGCCCTAAGAGTGATATACATGGATCCCCCTGGGAAGGGAAATTAGACAAGATCTCCTAAGTAAATTGGAAGCATGGGGGAGGGACGAAAGGAGGTGAGTAGGGGGGTGGGGAAGAGAACATGAGGGGGGTAGAATGTTCAAGTTGGGGGAAGGACAAAGAAGAGCAGGGAAAACTTGATAGAGGGAGCCATTATGGGGTTAGCGAGAAAGCTAGCTCTAGGGAATTTGCCAGGAACTCACAAGGATGACCCCAGATAAGACTGTAAGCAATAGTGGAGAGGGTGCCTAAACTGGCCTTCCCTTGTAATCAGATTGATGACTACTTTAATTGTCACCATAAAACCTTCATCCAAAGCTCCACCAAGAACAGAAGCCAGGAGCAAATCCAGCCCTGGGAGCCAACCCAGTCCTGGGACACTGACAGACCAGGATTGAGCCAATAACCTGACTCAGAGTCTGTGATATCCACTGGAACATATACAGGGGAGTAACCACTGAGCGAGTTAGAGACAGACTGCTGAGGGTCTGGACGTGAATCTCGGAACTTCAAGGGAGTAGACCTAAACCAGCACTCCAGAGGGACTGGGCGAGAGTCTAGGTCCTCCCAGGAACTAGACCCGAGTCAGGACCTTTGTCAGCCTGGGCATGAGTGAACCTGGGTCCTCCGATGAAAGGGACCTCAGAGAGAGTAGGCCTGAGCAAGGTCATCTGTGGGCTTGGGCACTGGTATGGGACATCAAAGGGAACAGGCAAGAACCAAGAACCCCTGAGGGTCCAATAATGAGTCTGGGACCTCTGAGGAAGTAAGCAGGTCCTCTGCGGGTTTGGGCACACCCAAGCCTGGGACCTCCAATGCAGTAGACTGGAACCAGAAACCTTTCCAGGTCCAACTCCAACCCAGGGACTTCTGCAGGAGGGAATCCAGACCAGGATTTACAGATACAGGTCAAAGCCGTTAACCTAGGCCAAAGTTGCCCTGAAATAAGGAACTCCACCTTGGGCAACAAATTCCACAGGAGAGGAACTGAACAAGACACCAAGGACAGAGAGGGCCTGAGAAAACAAGCTCCCTCTGGAGCAGAAGCCAGAAGAAAATCCAGTCCTGGGAGCCAACCAAGTCATAGAATACTGGCAGATCAGGACTGAGCCAGAGACCAGATCCAGAGTCAGCCATCTCCACCAAAACAGGTCCAACTCCAAGCCAGGGACTTCTGAAGGAGGAGATCCAGACCAAGATTTACAGAAACAGATCAAAGCCAACAGCCTAAGCCAAAGTAGGCCTGAGACAGCAAACTCCAAGGGAGCAGACCAAAGCACAGGAGCACTGAGCCATCTCCAGGAACAGGAATAACCAACGGGGTAACTAGAACTGTGACATTGACTGTACCAAGAGAAACAACCACCTGAGTTTTGGATTCGCTGGCACCTAGAAGATTATTCAACAGAATATCAGACAGCCCCAACCATACCTATTAGAGGAAAAGATGAGTAGAAAAGGTAAGATCACACGCTACACCACAAAGAGCAACACAA
>LOEQ01006676.1:105993-116059 GCA_001685075.1 Bramus lutescens | reverse complement strand
TTTGGAGACAGGGTTTCTCTGTAGCCCTGACTTTCTAGAACTAGCTCTGTAGACCAGGTTGACCTCAAACTCACAGAGATACACCTGCCTCTGCCTCCCAAGTACTAGGATTAAAGGCGTGCGCCACCACCGCCCGCTGAGATTGTTTTTTTTTCTCACAATCTCCTTTGTCTTTCTGACTCACTGTTCCAGCAATGTATATTACTTTAAGTAAGTGGTTCTCAACCTGTGGGTCTTGACCCTTTCACAGGGGTTGCCTAAGACCATCGTAAAACATATTTACATTATGATTCATAACAGTAGTAAAATTACAGTTATGAATTAACAATGAAAATAATTTTATGTTTGGGAGCTCAGAGGAACTGTATTAAAGGGTCACAATATTAGGGAGGTTGAGAACCACTGCTTTAAATGGTTCTTAAGCTAACCACATCCTGAAGGCTAGGAACTTTATTCTGGGAAACAGTTCAGCGGGATCAGAGGTTCATCTTAATTTACAGAACTTATTGGTGTATAATTTAGAATACTTGGATGGTATTTAATAACCAATTTTGTGACATGGATCAATCAGCTATTATTCAAGTTAGTCTCTTCTTTCCCCTCTGCTCCCTGTCCTATTCCTTCCTTTCTTATCTTCCTCTCTTCCCCTTTTTTATCCTGCAGTGCTGGAAATTTAGCTCATGTCATCTGTATGCTAGGCAGATGCTGTACCACTGGGCTGTGTTCTCAGCATGCTTTATATAATGAGAAACCAAATTAGATCCAGTAAAATTTTGTTTTGGGTCCATTGCATGTACATTACTCATTTGGGAAATAAAACAAAGAAGGATATATTTTGACTTTTCTTTTGGAGGGTTGGGATTGAGACAGGGTCTCTCTGTAGTCTTGACTGGCTTGAGCCTCACAAAGATGGCTTGTCTCTATCTCCTAAATGGTAGGGCCTGGCATATTTTCACCTTTAAGAGTTATTCCCTAAGTATTTTCTGAATTTGAGGTCTATAAGTTTAAAAAGTATGTAAGTGAAAATAATTACGTTTTTGTTTACAGTTACAGTAAAATGGGGAAAGGAGAAATTTGAAGGTGTAGAATTGAATACCGATGAACCGCCAATGGTGTTCAAGGCCCAGCTTTTTGCACTGACTGGAGTCCAGCCAGCCAGACAAAAAGTTATGGTGAAAGGAGGGACACTGAAGGTAAAAGTGATCTAAAATTTTATTAATACTGCTTATATAATTAATACTAGACACTATGATTATTACTAATGTACATTTCTGGAGACATGATCTTATGATGTAGTCCTGACTGGCCTGAATCTCCCCAGGTAGATCAAGCTGGCTTTTAACTCACAGATCTGCCTGTTTCTGCCTCCTGTTTAAACTGTTCTAGTGGTGTTCTGTATGTAAGAAACATCATGTCTATTTCAAAATATAATATTGCAAAGTGTCATCTAAAATTTTTTTCAGTAGATACTTCCAATGGTCAGGACTATAGCATCTTATAATTATGTTTGAATTTTTCTATGAAGATGTTTAATTTGTTGTAGACTAGTATAAAATGGATTTGCATATCATTGATAATTTCATGTACAGAGATGGAAAATTTTATGTTAAAATACACAACCAGGGGCTAGAGAAATGGATTAGTAGTTAGGAACACTTGTTGGCCTTGCAAAAGACTCAGATTTGATTCTCAGCACCCACCTGGGGGCTCACAACTGTCTGTAACTAGAGTTCTAGGGGATCTGATGCCCACTTTTGACTTCCCAAGATACCAGGTATGCAAAACATGCACTCATACACATAAACTATAGAATAATAAAAATGCAACAGTATGGGTAATTTGTTTTTTTTTAATACCATAGTATTTATTTTTATAGTGTATATGAATGTTGAAATTGAGTTTAACATCCTCATCAAAGCCCTGGTTTTCAAATAATGGGACACTTATACATTTTCCCTCCCTTTTCTACATTTTAAAGAAAAAATTTAAGAAATCTACATTTTAAAGAAAAATATTTTTCTCTTAAGAGTAATTAGTTTAATACCAGTGCACAAGAGGCAGAGGCAGACACCTGATCTACAGAGTAAGTTCCAGGACAGCCAGGGCTACACAGAGAAACTCTGTCTTGTAAGACTAAACCAAAAACACCAAACCAAACCAAGACAAACAAACAAACAAACAAAAAAAGAAAAGAAAAAAAGAAGAGTAGTTAACTGTTATCAGGGCTAGAGTGGTTAAGAATACTCGCTGTTTTTCCAGAGGACCAGGGTTCAATTTCCTGCACCCACATGGCAGCTCACAACTGTCTGTAACTCCAGGGGATCTGGAACCCCTCTTACCAGATGTACATACAGGCGAAAACACTAGTGTACATTAAAAAGTTCATTGCTATCTAACTTCTACCTAGAGATGGGAGGATAAAAATGCTTATTTAAAAGGAGAGAAAAGCTATTTCCCCTCTTGTTCCTGTGTAATGATCACACAAACTCTATGGTGAGAGTTCAAGATTAGCAGCCTTTGACGAGGGGCCACAAAACGATGAGTTTTTTTTTCTTTTATTGTTTATAATACCACATAAGAATAATTCTATAGCAGAAAAATATTTTTGTTGGGTTTGATGTGACATTCTGGAAGAACTGCCCGCCTACCCTGTTTGTTAGGAATAGATATTGAGGAGAACTTGTTTACTTCCCAAATCCTATCTTTGGCCTTCAGGGACTTGGATAACTAGTTTGTGCTGAGTTGTGTCTTTTAGTTTACTTTGGACTATAGCATAAAATGCTAATTTAAAACAGTGATTAATAATAATTAACATTTATTGTGTATATCTTCTATGTCAGACTTTTATGATTTTCCATTTCTTTCCACTGTATATTATTAATATTTTAAAACTAAGGTAGCAGAGCATCAGAGGTTTAAGTTAAAAGACATCGAAGTCTGTGATGTATACAAGTCAAGCTGTCTGGATTGAATTTCTAGTTTTGGGGCAGGCATGTAAATTTTAATTTGGTAGCTTCAAATTTAATAATTGTGCAGAGGTGGTTAAACGTTTTTGTTTGTCTTTGAAATAGGACGATGACTGGGGAAACATCAAAATAAAAAATGTAAGTATTAAGAACACTCATTGCAATGAAATGACCCTGTTATTTCACCAAAATAAATCTTAAGAGCCCCTCTTGAATGTGTATTTCTAGTTACTCAGCATCATTTATTTATAATTCTTTGGTTTAAGTTTTTATTGAAAATCAAATACAGGTCTATCTATGAGCTCTTGTCTCATTGATCTAGTGGGTTAAAGTTATAGTAGTATCACGTGGTCTTGATAACAAAAGCAAATAAGTCTGTATGAAATAAGGTAATGTGAATTCTCTACACTTTTCCTCTTCAAAAATATTTTTGAGTTCATTTGTAATTTTAGAAGAAATCATTTTCTTCAGGTTGACTTTGTTTGAAAATTATGTAGATCTTTTGGTCAATTTGGAGAGAATGAGTCTACATTTGAGTACTAAGTCTTTGAGTATGGTATGCTTCCTATTTTGTTTAGTTATTTATTTTGTTATAGCAGAGTTGTAGTGTTTTGGTATAGAGACTTTGCCTGACTTTTGTTACATTCTAAGAATTTAAAAAAATGGTTTTATTCATCTTCACTTTATGTGCATTGGTGTTTTGTTTTCATATATGTCCGTGTGAGAATGTTAGTTCCATTGGAACTGGAATTAGACAGTTGTGAGTTGCCATGTAGGTGCTGGGAATTGAACCCATGTCCTTTGGAAGAGCAGCCAGTGTTCTTAACTGCTGAGCCATCTCTCCAGCTCCAGATTCTAGAATTTAATATCCTGTTGCTGTTGAAAACAATATTTTTAAAAATTGTTTTTCAATGTTCATGACTAATGTTTAAAATATAATTGATTTTTTTCTTTTTTTTATTCTGTGATTTTAACACTTGTTTGTTCCAGTAATGTTTTTGGAGATTGCTTTGAGGTCTTTACATACACAGGAATAATATCTGCAAATAATGAGTTTACTCTTCCCCTTTTAGTCATCATGACTTCCGGTTTTGTTTTTTTCTCCTAAATTCTTGTTAGAATTTTTAGTATACTGTTAAATAGAAAACAGTGAGAGTGGACATTTTATCTTAATTCACTAAGATTTAAAATTATGAATGACTGTTAAGTGCTGTTAAGTCCTTTTTCTGTTTGTTAAAATGATCATCTGATTTTTTTTTTAATGCTTTGTTCAATTTCACTGTTACATATCACCCATCCTCTGTTGTTGGTACTGGGGATGGAACTGTGGGTCTGGTGCATGCTAGGCAAGCTCTCCACCACTGAGGTACATGCCAACTGTGCTCTCATTGATTCTTAACCCACCCCTACCACCCAGTATTTCTAAATGTTGCCCATGTTGGCTCTGAACTCCTGGCTCAGGCAGTCTTGCTTCAGTCTCAGAAATAGAATGAAGAGTGTATGTCTGCTTAGTATGGTATAAATGCCCTTAATTCTAGCACTCTGGAGGCAGATATAGGTATATCTCTGGAAGGTCCAGATCAGTCAGAGCTACATAATTAATAAGACTCTGTGTCAAAGAAAAAATGTACAATAAACCCCAACGTGTTGTTATGGGCTTTTGTCCATTGATATTTAGCATGTTGGGACATTAAAACTGAGATATTAAAAAAATTCATTCTTGTAAAAGTAATTACAAAGGGAGTTGGCAGTTGGGTCCATGGTAAATCTTTGCAGCTAAATATGGAACCTGAGTTCAGTCCCTGGAACCCACATGGTAGAAGAGAAGTGACTTCTGCAAATTGTCCTCAGAGCATCTCATGTGGTACACACAGATGTACTCATACACACAATCTCACTCACACACACAAATACAATTAAAAATCATAAATAAGTAAAAAATTGAGAGAAATCCCTAACCCAAATTCTGACTCAGCATTTGCAGCACTGGCACCACTCAGTGGACATAGCAGCTTCATGGTTCTTCTCGTTCTAATACAGAGCATCAGATGTATGCAGAGGTGAAGAGTTAAGTATTTTACCCCCTCCCCCCCAGACAGGGTCTCACTATATAGTCCTGGCTGGCATGGAATTCTCTTTGTAGACCTTGAACTCACAGATTTATCTGCTGGGCTTGAAGGCATGTGCCACCAGGCCTGGCTGTGAAAATATTTGTGAGTTAATAGTTCTGAAAGAATCTCAGATGCCAGTGGAGTTTCACAGACAGCACTTTGAGTGCTGTGACCGTTTGGGAGGAGGACATATTTACCTCCTTAATGTATTGCTGGGTTCTGTTTCTTATTTAGGCAAAAGAGTCATAAAGACCACCTCCACTGTTAGGAGTCCTATAAGAATACCAAACTACACGACCATAACACATATACAGACAACATACCTCAGACCCATACAGGCTCTCTGATTTTCAATTCAGTCTCTGTGAGCCCCTATGAGCCTTACTTTGATTCTGTGGACTGTGTTCTGGTGGTGTCCTTGACTTCTCTGGCTCTTAAAATCCCCTTCCTTGGTGTTACCTGAGACCTACCTAATGTTTGGCTGTGAGTTTTTACATCTGCTCCCATCAGTTGCTAGATGAAGCTTCTGATGACAGCTGGACTAGACACCAATCTATAACAGAATATCATTAGGAATCATTCATGGACTTTATTCATGTTTGGTTCTGTCCTGGGTCTCCGGACTATCCAGCCTCTGGTTCCTGGCCATCCAGGAAGTATCAGGTATGGGCTCCCTTTCATGGTGTGGGTTTCAAGTTGGACCAGTCATTGGTTTATTGTTGTTTTGAGACAGGGTCTCAAAATGTCCTGGAACTGTGGAGACCAGACTGGACTAGAAGTCAGGGTGCCCAGACCTTGGCCTCCCAAGTGCTGTGGTGCCCAGCTCATAGATGTTCTTAAGGTTCTAAGTTTGCTCATCTTACTAAAGAAACTCAGGCCCATTTAAAGTCACTCCCTCCAGCTACCACCAGGGCTAGTTTGCCATGAATTTGTTTTATGTAGATTTACCTTTCTGTGGCTAGTAGAACCATGCTGTAGTATGAGTTCTTTTGAGTTTCCCTTTATTGAACATAACATTGTCAACTTTTAAGTATTTTCATGAACTTATTTCTTTTGTAACAGGGAATGACTGTACTAATGATGGGGTCAGCAGATGCTCTTCCAGAAGAACCCTCAGCTAAAACTGTCTTCGTAGAAGACATGACAGAAGAACAGTTAGCAACTGCTGTAAGACATCAGAGTTTATGTTGGGTCTCTACTTTTTGAAGGACAGTTATTAAGATGCCTTCCAGAAAGTAGTATCTAAAGACTTTGATTTAATTACTAACATTGATGTGTGTTAGCAATGAGCAGAATTTTAATATTTTTGAAACTAGCTTAAATTTGTCCCCTAGACAGGTCATCATAAAACTCAGGAGTTCCTTGATATTGTATACATTGATTATTATAGCTTTCCTTCATTTACATGTGGTTTTAACTTAAGCTTAATTTCTATTTAGCATTAAATGTAACATTCCTAATTCAGGGCTTATGCTTTTATACTTCAACGGTATGAGATATTAAAGACTATTTTTACAGATGGAGGTGTTATATAATGCACACACAAATATACATATATTGATATATAGTAGGTATGTATTGGGAAGATAATTCTATTGAAATATTTACTACTTATGAGAAAACAGGATCAAAGAGAAGTTTAAATGATAGGATATTTAAATTCTTAATATCTTCCATGTTAAATACAGTTTATCTTTTTTTTATGGTACTGAGGATCAAACTGAGGACATGCTAAAGCAAGTACTTTGCCACTGAGCTATGGCCCAGCTTCTATTCCAAAATGCAAAATCTGTTATATGCAAAATCAATATAGAAAATGGTAAAGACTTGTCAAATTAAAGTAGGCACACACCTAGTACTTTACATGTTTTGGAAGTGAAGGGATTTTTGAGACAGACTGTGTTGCCCAAACAATCTTGAATTTATGATGTGCCTTTCTTCTGACTGTTGAGATTGCAGGCATGCACTACCAAGCCCAGCTCATTTGTCTGTCTGTTTTTGTGTATTTGTTCTGAAGTCTTTCTACTGCACGTTTCCCACAAGCCTAGAAAAGATGTAGAACTGAAAGGCTGTGCTCCTAGTTTCATATACATATAATTATATAATATGTGGTCTTCCAGTTGACTTTGTTCGTTTTGCATAATAGTTTCAAAGGTTCATTCATGCAGAACATGTATTACTCTTACTGTTTCATGGTATACATATAACATTTTCTTTATCCATTTTGTTGGTAGGCATTTGGCTTGTGTCCACTGTTATGAGTAATGCTGGCATGGACATTGTGCTACTTTCCTAATGCTGCTATAGAATACTGTGACTAAACTAGCCACTTAAGGAAGAGAAAGGGCTTGTATAGGAGGTGCAGCTTAAAGAAAGCATTGGAAGAACAATATTTATTAAAACAGAATTGTTGCTGGCATGATGCAAGTAAAAGTTTTCTGTTAAGGGAAATGAAAACACTGTTTTAGTGTGAAGGTAGAATATTAGTTGATAGGGCTGGTAAATGATTCTTGACTCAGAGTGTAAACTTTTGTGATTTATGTATATTATGTCCTTTTATAAATGTGTTAATCCTACTCCATCCCCTTTTATCAGATGGAGTTACCATGTGGACTGACAAACCTTGGTAACACTTGTTACATGAATGCTACAGTTCAGTGTATTCGTTCTGTGCCTGAACTCAAAGATGCCCTTAAAAGGTAAGACTGAAAAGAACTGGTTTAGTCTCTGAGTAAAGGTGGCTCACTTTTGGATGAGCGCCCCTACTTTCGTAGCATCTTCACTGAGGCACTTATTACACCAGGTCGCTTTTCATGTACCCATGGTTTTTATTCATAGAATTGTACTACTGTTACTGCTTTGAAAACCTTCCCACACCTTTAATTCATTCAGGAGGAAGACGCAGGTTGATCTCTGGGTTTAAGGCTAGGCTGTTCTACATGTGAGTTCCAGGCCTGCCAGGGCTACATAGTGAGATCTGTCTCCAATGAATGAATGAATGAATGAATGAATGAATGAAGGGAATGAAGGGATGAAAGAATGAATGAATGAATGAATGGACATGTGTACTCACTGGTAGTCACATCTTTTATTTTTCCACCCATCTTCAGCAATTTACTTTCTATTTTATAAATTTGCCCATTTAGGGGCATTTCATATACATATAATTATATAATATGTGGTCTTCCAGTTGACTTTGTTCGTTTTGCATAATAGTTTCAAAGGTTCATTCATGCAGAACATGTATTACTCTTACTGTTTCATGGTATACATATAACATTTTCTTTATCCATTTTGTTGGTAGGCATTTGGCTTGTGTCCACTGTTATGAGTAATGCTGGCATGGACATTGTGCTACTTTCCTAATGCTGCTATAGAATACTGTGACTAAACTAGCCACTTAAGGAAGAGAAAGGGCTTGTATAGGAGGTGCAGCTTAAAGAAAGCNTTTCATATACATATAATTATATAATATGTGGTCTTCCAGTTGACTTTGTTCGTTTTGCATAATAGTTTCAAAGGTTCATTCATGCAGAACATGTATTACTCTTACTGTTTCATGGTATACATATAACATTTTCTTTATCCATTTTGTTGGTAGGCATTTGGCTTGTGTCCACTGTTATGAGTAATGCTGGCATGGACATTGTGCTACTTTCCTAATGCTGCTATAGAATACTGTGACTAAACTAGCCACTTAAGGAAGAGAAAGGGCTTGTATAGGAGGTGCAGCTTAAAGAAAGCTTTGGAAGAACAAGATTTATTAAGACACTTAGACCTATTTTCTTCATAGGAAGAAAATGCTGGAGTGGACGCTGTCTCACAACCTGGTGATCTTTTTTGCCACCCTATGAGCCAGCCTTCCTAAATTCCCCCAAATCTGGGGCATTTTAGACCTGAATCCTATACTTTGCCTTTCAGTGAAGGGAACCTGTCCTTATGTGGTCCCATGTACTTTTTGCATCCTCCATCAATAGACTCTGTCCTTATTTTTATTGCAAATCCTGCCTAGGCCGTAGCTCTGTTTATCAGCCAATAGAACTCATTCTTTGTAAAGTTCACAGGTGCTTTGCTACTTTGCAGGGAGCTTCTGTGCAGCTATGCATAAAGCTTTGTTGTGATAGCTGTCACTTGGAAACCTTTTCCCAAATTCTTACTGTGCTTAAGAAAAGTAAATCCTGCAGACAGACTCTGGATGTTTTGACCCAGCACCTGCTAAAGTGCTGACCCTGAGTGCCATTCTTCTCTTATTTCTCTGCAGGCCAGTGTTTCTACCGCATTTATTTTGGCTTACAATTCCAAAGGGATGGTAGACACCCCATGGTGGTGTAATGGTGGGAAAGGTATGACGGTAGGCAAGCCATGACTGCAAGCAGGAAACTGGCTGATCACCTTTATTGTACACAAGAAACAGAGGGTGGAAATAGGAAGTGGTACAAGTCTGTAAACTCCTAAAGGCCATCCCTAATGATGCACTTACTTGCTCAGCAAGTCTATAACTTGCCCGAAAAGAACCATGAAATAGGGACTCTTGTCTCAAATAAATGAGCCTATGGGGGAATGTTTCTCATTCTAACCACTGCAGGTATTCATGTACAAACATTTGGACAGTGTTTTCATTTCTCTTGTTTTTGAACCTAGGAATGGGTTGTTTAGTCATAAGATTTTGAGAAACAAAATTTTCTGCAAAGAGGCTGCACCATTTTACATTTTACCAGCAGTGGAAAAGGACTCTTAATTTCTCCACCTTTATTCAGTACTTTTTACAATCTGAATTTAATTGCAGTTAGCCTACAGGTGTAAATTGTTGACTGATTGATATTCTCATTTATGTTTCTAATATCTAATGATGTTAAGCATGTTTTCAGGTCTTTATTGGACATTTGTATGTTTTGAAAATGTCTATTTAAATCTTTGGCTTGTTTTTAAAAGTATATTCTTATCTATCATCTATCTATCTATCTATCTATCTATCTATCTATCTATCTA
>LOEQ01006676.1:80520-97079 GCA_001685075.1 Bramus lutescens | reverse complement strand
GTGGCTCACAACCATCTGTAATGGGGTCTGGTGCCCTCTTCTGGCCTGTAGGTAGACATACAGATAGAATATTGTATATATAATAAATATTCAAAAAAAAGTTAAAAAAAAAACAGAAGTAAATTGTCATTAAAGAGTCTAGTTGGCTGATTGGCATTGGAGAGCAGAAGAAAATTTCATCAGGATTCTATGCCTAAAAATTTATAATAATGTTAATTAGGAATTAATAAAATAGTCATTCAGTGATTTTGAACTTTAGATGAATATGTATACCTTAAGGATATTCATAATTTTTTTCTTAAATATTTTTTTTTTACTTTTAAATTATGCATATATGTGTGTTGGCCAGAGGCATCAGATTCCCTGAAACTGGAGTTAGAGGTTGTTGTGAACACCTGACATGGGTGCTGGGACTCAAATCCTGGTCTTTCAGAAGAGCAGTACATGATCTTAACCACTGAGCCACCTCTCCAACCCCCATTTTTTTTTAAGAACACTTTTATCAGTGTGTCTCATTAATTTATCTTGTAGAGAAGTTTCACTTAAATGAAACTAATGTATTAATAATGAACATGAATTTAAGGAACTGTTTTCTGAGATGTGGGTAGAAATCTGGAGAAGAGTTTTTGCTCATATTTTTATCATTAAGATAACAGAATTATAACTTATATCCTATTGTGGTCTCTTCAATATATGCTTATTTTTGTTGATGAAATTGTTGGTAGGCAAAGCATGTTACATTGAATCTTTATTGGGAGACTAATGTTTAAAATAAATCAACATATGACTGTTAATAACTCTAGGATAATTTATTCTTTTCAAGATTAACTAATAATTTGAATAGCTGTTGCCATTCCTTAATTTGCAAAGCATGAAATGTACTGAATCTGAAGAAGAGGAGGTCACCAAAGGAAAGGAAAATCAACTTCAACTTAGTTGTTTTATCAACCAGGAAGTTAAATATCTTTTCACAGGGCTTAAATTGGTAAGGAAACCACAGCTGAGCGTCATGTGGGTTTTGTATTTGTGAATATGCTTATTGGCTAAAATTTGTTTGTAAACTCAAATGTGCTTCTTGCTGTGTTTTGATAGTTATTTGTAGAGGAGTTGGGCACGCACAGGTTGTAGGTTTTTGTGGTATCTGTATGGAAGTCACAGGACAACCCTGGGCAATGCCCACTTTATCTTTAAGACAGTCACTGACCGCCGAACATTGGTGGCACACACCTTTAATCCCAGCATGTGGGAAGCAGAGGCAGGTGGATCTCTGAGTTTGAGGACAACCTGGTCTACAAGCAAGTTCCAGGACAGCCAGAACTACATAGAGAAATCTGTCTTGAAAAACTTGTCTTTGGCTTGGCAACTTGGCTGATTGGACAGCAAGACCCAGGGATCTGCCTGTCTCTTCTTCCTCAACACTGGAGTTATAAGTGTGCTACCAGTCCTGGCTTTTTAATATGGGTTCTAAGGATTCAACTTGTTTGTGTGGCAAGAACAATATTGACAGCTATTTCCCCAACGCAGTAGCACAATTTTTGAGTTGAGTGTCACACAGTAGTCCTACATGAATAGCTCTATCTTCTTGTTTAGTTGACACACCATATATGTGTCTTTTGTAGCATCATGCTTTTTTATTTTAATGTTGTTGGTAATTTTTGTGTTTAGAATTATCTCCAAGCATATGGCATTCCTAAGTACAAGGATGCTGTAATGCACTTTATGAGGAAAATGCATGTATTAGGATTGTTCTGTTACAGGTGCAGCACTGTAGGTGAAGTAAAACATATTTAAATGGAAACACCTCCTAGGTTATCTTTTAATTGGTTGATGGAAGGGTGACCAGAAGTTTGCAGCAACTTACCCAATATTTCTCCTAGGAACATGGTTCAGTATTTACTAATTCAGTGCTCATGGTGTCACACAGCTGCTCTGAATGCCAAGAATTACCTGTGTATTTGAAAATCGCACTTCAATTGGTTTTTTAACTAATAAAACACTATTAACATAGTTTCATAAATTGCTAATTACAAGTTAGAGGACAGAAAAAATAGAATGTGAATGTTAATTAGAATTAGAATTGAATGTTTTGTCAGGGATTCTGCAGGCATTATTTATATTTTGTAAAATTTTAGCAAAGCTATGCTGAGGTCTGGATGACAACCTGACAGCATTGCATTATGTTAATTGTAGCTTGCTGATGAATATTTTGACACAAGCAAGTGTGTTTGCACACATGGGTACACACTTTGTAGCTTAGGAACTTGCAGACCTCTTGGCTCAGCCTCCACTGTACTGGGATTACCATCTACCAGTACACCTAATTCTAGCTATACTTTCTTAAAAATACATTTCTGAATTGTGTGGGTTTTTTCCCCTTTATAATTTTAAAGATTTTATCATTTGTTTGGATTTTTTTCTTTTCCTTTTTTCTTTTTTTAAGACAGGGTTTCTCCTTCAGCCCTGACTGTCCTAGAACTTGCTTTGTAGACCAGGCTGGCTTCAAACTCAGAGAGTTCTATCTCCCGAATGGTGGTCTCCCGAATGGTGGGAAGAAAGGCGTGCACCATCACCATCCCGCTTTTTGTTTGTATTTTAAGTCATTTTACTTGATGTTTAAGCTTTGCATGGTTATTATGTGTTAAAGCTGTAGTGATTCCTTTTATAATGTGATTGGTAAATTTTTTCAAAACCAGTCTTAAATTATACAATTGTAAGATACTAAATTATGAACTGTAAATTCTTTTGGTTCATATTTGTTTAGTTTTGCTAATTTATATATGTACATATAGGTAGCACATTGAAAATAATAGAGAATCTTTATTACACATGAACTATGTGCCAGATTGTTTCCCAAGTTTTCAGCATGCACTAACCTGTGCCATTTTAAATCACTTTGAAATGGAGACTAACAAATGTAGCCAGAGGAGATAAGTTGTAGCTAAAGATTTCCCCACATCCCTTAGACCAGTGGTTTCTCAACCTTCCTAATGCTGCGATCCATTGTTTTTGTTACTATTTCATAAATAATTTTGCTACTATTATGAATGAATTATGAATGAATGAATGGATGGATGAATGTAAATATCTGATGTCTGATCCCTGTGAAAAGGTCATTCAACACCCCCAAAGAGGTTGTGGCCCACAGGTTGAGAATCACTGCCTTAGGTTAACACATTTTCTTTGTTAATCCGTCTCAGATTTAAAATTAACCTAATTGATGCTGACAGGCTTTTCTATTAATGAATGGAAAACAAGGGTTTCCTACATTCTCTTAGTTTCTAGAGTGGGTATTCTGATTATTCATAGATATAGGGTCACAGAAGGCTTTATTATTTAAAAAATAACAATTTATCTTCTCTGACCTTGAGCAACATTGTATTCAGAGGGATTCTTTTCTGCTTGTCTGGTTTTCTGTTTTTTTTTTAAAGATATGTTTTCTCTGTTTAATAGGTCTGGCTGGTCTCAAACTCACAGAGATTTGCCTGCCTTTGCCTCCTGAATTCTGGGATTGAAAGTGTGCACAAATCTTAAAAAAAAAAAACCAGAAACCAAAAAACCCTGTCTAAGTCATGTTTATTTGAATTGTTTTTCACTGGGATAAATCCGCTGATGTATTATTATTAATTAAATAGTGCTGTGTTTTAAAATGAACTGTGTGAGTCTCTGCTGCAGACAAGAGTTTTAAATCTGATATCCGGTTGTCTGTAATGTCCCTTTTCAGCGACTGCAGGAAGAAATTACTAAACAGTCTCCAACATTGCAGAGAAATGCTTTGTACATCAAGTCTGTAAGTTATAGATTTCCTTTTGAAATTGAATTCCTTTTCATTTGAAAGGATTCAGGGGCAGGGAGGTGGTTGTGGGAAAACTGCTTCCCTGTGCAAGCCCAAGAATTGGAATTTGGAACCCCAGAACTCATCAAAACTGGGTAGGCACGGCTTCCTGCTTCTAATCCCGGGGTGCTGCAGGTGGAACTGACTGGTTGGACTTATTGGAACAGTGAGTTCATGGTTCAGCAAGAAATAGAAAAGGTGAAGAGTGGTTGAGAAAGACACCTCCTGTCAACCTTAGCCTTCCACATGCACATTCACACATGTGCATTTGCACACATACATGTGCCTACATACTTGTCAATGCACATACAAGTGCACATTCGGGTGCTCACCCACGTTGTACACATACAAAAAAGAGAAAGGGTTCCAGTTAATTTTATCTGAGCTTTGTTTTTACTACCAAAAATAAAAAACCTATGTGGCCTTAGATATAAAAGATTTCTTCCCATTTCTCTCCTTAGTCTAAGATCAGCCGGCTGCCTGCTTACTTAACTATTCAGATGGTTCGATTTTTTTATAAAGAGAAAGAATCTGTGAACGCCAAAGTTCTTAAGGTTAGTAATCAATTTTAACTTGCATTTTAAATATAATCCTTTGAAGGCAATTCCTAATCTATAATAGATTTATTTATCGTATTACTAATAGTTTTCAGCTGAGGTGGCACACATTTTTTAATCCCTTTAAGCACTCAGGAAGCAGAGGCAGGAGGATCTCTGAGTTCCTGGCCAGTCTGCTCTATAAGAGTGTGTTCCAGGACACACTCTAGAGAAACCCTGTCTAAAAAAAAAATTAAAAAACAACAACAAAACCCAAAAAGAATAGTTTTGAGATGGTTGGGGCGATCCTTACCCATGTTATTTATTAAATTATGTATTTACCCCTTTGGTTTTACATATGCATTACTTCTTCCTCCAGCCATAAACCTCTAAGTCTTGGAGCTAGCATTTTATATTTTTCAAAGGATTCACAGATAATTGTAGTATTCTTGCACACCCCAGAAATACTGCCTTAAATTAGATCCTTCACTTCATAGATCAGATTTGAAGGGATTCGTTGGAAATGAGGACAGAGGCAGTAAGCACGGTGCATTGCATTACGCACCACAGAACTTACGCTGTAGTCCCTTGAACTGTCTTGAGCTGGGTAGACTACTTGTGTCTATACAAAATTCCTTGGGAAGAATTATATGAATGAATCTAGCCTCTGAAGCTGAAATTCATAACATTTTCTGATAGAGTTGTAGGTGAAGGTTAAATGTAGGTTGGGGCTCTACTAGTATTTACTGCAGCTATTTTAATATGCTCTTTAAATGTTTCAGTATTGTTTCTTTATAGAAATTGTTTTTCCCAGCAAAGCACTGGCTACGAATGCTCTTTTAAACAAGTGCAGCTTCTGTGGTCATGTGTATTGGCTTGATTATTTAATGGGAAAAGATCTGGAAAAGTAGTTACTATATAAAAAGTTAGAATCAGATCATTCTTTAAGTGTTTGATTGTACATGCATATAATTTGTTTTGGTCAAATCCACCCTTCATTCCTTTTCCTCCATTTTCCCCCAAGCCTACACCACTATTCCCTCCCAGTTTTGTGGGTTCTATTTGTAAACACAGCCCATTTATTGCAGGTAACCTTTGAAAATAAGTCAAAGGATTTCTTCAGTGGCAGTCTTTTACTGTGATGTCACAGATTTCATTTTCAACTTCTAGGAAAGTATTACTTTGAAAGTGTTTATGTATTTTAAAGAATTGTCCTTTTGCACTTTTTTTTTTCTGTTGTAGGATGTTAAGTTTCCTCTTATGCTGGATGTGTATGAACTCTGCACATCAGAACTTCAAGAGAAAATGGTCTCTTTTCGTTCAAAATTCAAGGATCTGGAAGATAAGAAAATGAATCAGCAACCAAATGCAGTAGGTTCTTTTTTCTGTATTTTTACTACTGCCATTTGAATCTTCATTTAGTGCCTAGCACTAGCCATTACTATTATGAAAATGATCAGCCTACATTTCAGGTAGGAGGTGCATACATCTTGTATATCTTGATGTTAGCCTCTTACCACCGTAGTTGCAGTAATGTAGTGCCAGAAGCAGGGACTCTGTCGTGGGAAAGCATACCCCTTTTTATCTTTGCCCTGGAGTCTACAGCATGTATACATTCACATGAAGTCTGCATTTTCCACATGTGATGGTTTTCCTTGAGGTATTTTAATCCTCTTTCTGTTAGAATGGGAGGTATAGGATTACCATCTTAGTCTCATCTCCATCATGTTTCTATGCTTTTCTAATAATTTCAAGAAAGTTACTAAATGAAATTAAGCTCTCATTTATTATTCATAAACTCTATGAATTGATTCCTCATTTAGAATTTCCCAGAAGTCATCCAGGTTGTGTATTTCAGTAGCAGTGTTTTTATCACTGAATAGTATTTCCTTGTGTGGGCATTCTGTGGTTTGCTTAACCATTCCTCTATTAAAGGATACTTAGATTGTTTTCAGTTTTTGTCTATTTGAATAAAGCTGGTAAAATGTTTATTTACAGATATTATTGTAAGCAGGAATTGTATTTTTCTAGAACGAATGTCTAAAAGTAGAATTGCTGTGTTGCATGATGGTTGCATGCTCAGTTTTTCAAGAAAGTGCCAAATGCTTCTTACTTTATATTCTCCTCATTGATGTGTAACTGGCCCACTTTCTGATCAGCATTTGCTGTTGTCACTAGTTTTCATTCAAGCCAGTGGATACGTTTGTGGTGCTGCCTGGTGTTTTCCAAACATTAATGATGTTGACCGTTCTTCATGGTATGGTTGTCATATGTGGGCCTTCTGCTGAAGTAGTATTTTGTTGTAGATTCTAATTCTTTAGCTATGCAGATTGCAAGTGTTTTCTCAAAATCTGTAGTTTTATCTTTTCAACCTAATGCAGAGAAAAAGTTGAAGGGTTTTATAGTTTGTTCATTTTGGTATTTGATTCATTCTGGTTTAACTTCAGTGTGGTAAGATGTTCAGATTCATTCTTTTGGCTATGATTCTCTAGCATCTAAAAAATAAGTAAAACCTAGTATTTGCCAATTTAATGATCCTGGCATCTTTGTAGATAATTGATGATAGATAAGAATGTGTTTCTGGAGTCTTCAATTTTATTCCATTGGTTTGTGTATCACCGTACCACAGTGTTTGTCTTTGTTCAATAAGACGGGTTCGTGGGGCCCAGGCTGGCCACTTAATTTGCTAGGCATTTGAGACTAGCTTTGAACTCCTGATCCTCCTGCCTCTATACCTGAAAGTGCATGTGCTACAATGTCATAACTTATGAAATTTCCCTGTAAGGATCAGGTGTGTGATCTCCAAGCTTTGTTCTTTGTAATGCTTCTGCAAATGGCATTACTACCTTTGTGTGTTGATCTTATATCCTGAAGTAACTTTTTCCCCGTTATTGTTCAGACAGACTCTAGAATTATTTTCTATTTGATGTAATTGTGGAAATAACCAATGTCTGGGGACTGTAAGTTTTCAAATGTTTTTTCTGAAACTACAGGACAGGTTAAGGACTACTCAAGTGACCATTTCCATACTGTGTTGTCTTTGTTCTCACGGAATCACATTGTCTGTGTGATTGTTCCTGGTGTTCATTTAGCAGGTCACGTTTGTGTAATTGTTCTTTTATTAGCTGCTTCATGTCTATAGGGCAAATCTAGCCCATTTCTTTACTAACAATTGAAATTTGTCTCTTCTTGAGGTTCTCAGTTTTATTGTTTCAAAGGATGGCCCTGTTTTGTTGAGTTTCCTGTTATTTTTATTAAAGGCCTACTTAATTTTTCTCTATTAGTAAAATGAGTTGGGGAAGCGAGTTTCTACTGAAGTCTCTTATCCATGTAGTTAATCATGCTGCTTTTAGTGTAGGCCTTTGTTCATTCAGCTAAAATGGAAGGAGCATGGCTTTGATTACAGAAACTTGACTTGGGTTTTGTTTTTGAGATAGCCCTTGCAGGTTCATAGACACACCACTAGATCCTATGGCATGCTAAAAATTTAGTTAGTGCTTAACATCAGCAGTATATCCAGGGAACATGTTATTTACTGTGATAATATTGTATATTATGAAAGAGTAGAGCCTTTGGCATTGCAGTTTTTTTTATATAGTTTATTAAAATATTTTGCAAGGCAGACCATTACTTAAGTGTAAATATTTGTATAATTAAGTACTAACAAGAATGTTAGTAATTTCCAATATCACAATTTAAAATTAAACCTTTTTTTCTCTTAGAATGACAAGAATAGTCCCCCAAAAGAGGTTAAGTATGAACCCTTTTCATTTGCTGATGGTAAGTGGATGTTCATTTTTCAGTTTGGTTTTTCAAGACAGGGCTTCTCTGTGTAGCTCTAGCCCTAGTTGTCCTGAAACTAGCTCTGTAGACCTTGAACTCAAAGATCTACTGTAGACTAGGTTAGCCTTGAACTCAGAGATCCACCTAACTCTGCCTCTTGAGTGCTAGGATTAAAGGTATGCACTACCACCACCCAGCCTTTGGATGTCTCATTTTTATTATGTACACATTGATGTTAGATGGATGTTCTACCATATATCTATTTATTCAGATACTATGCTTTTTCTTTTAAAAGTTTGTTTTTGTTTTGGAGAAAGGCTCTCACTCTATAGTCCAGGATGGCCTTGAATTCACTGTGTAGTTATTTCTATTCACCTATCTTTGCTTCCCAAGTATTGGTGGGATAGATATGAGCCTGGCCTAAATTCAGGATTCTTAAAAAATAATTTTCCTTATTGTAACTTAAAGTGGTATAGTTATGGGTAATAAATTTAATTGTAGCTCTGCACAGTGGCATTTAGTGGAGTCCAGTAGAGCAAGCACTATTTTTTCAGTCCTAACTTGATGACTGTTACTTTGAGAGAACACTTGTCTGTTTGTTGTCGTTTTTTAATTGATTCCCTTTCCTTTAAGATATTGGCTCCAATAATTGTGGCTACTATGACTTACAAGCAGTGCTAACTCACCAAGGAAGATCTAGTTCTTCAGGTCATTATGTATCATGGGTGAAAAGGAAGCAAGGTAAAAAGTATTGGTTTAGTTAATTAACTACTACTTTATCACTGCAAACTTCATAGCATTGTTTGTGAATTTTTTATGCCTTTTAAAAATTAAAATGAAAAAATAATTGCCTTTAGTTTGTATTCAGGTATGTGGGTGTTTGTGTATAGGCCAGAGGCCCATGTTGGGTGTTGTCTTTACCACTCTCTTGACAGTTTCTTACTGAGCCTAGAGCTAGATAGAGCTAGTGAGGGAGTGCCTCAGCAGTAGTGTTATAGACAGGAGCCCAGCATGCATAACTGCTGCCTGGGGAGCAGAGCTCAGGGTCTCATGTGTGTCAGGTCTTACTCACTGAGTAAATCCCCAGTTCCTAGTCGTGGTCTCAAGGCCTCCAAGGTTTGCTTCTCTTTTATTTTCAAATTTATAACATCAGTAGTTATAGCTGAGAAAGCCTAAAAACTATTGCCCAAGCAAAAACTTCACGAAGTGGTATGCATTTACATTTTGTTTTCCTATTGTCCAGATTAATATGGCTAGATTCTAATGTTTTGAGGGTTTTTGGTTGTTTTGATACTAGGATCAAATCAGAAAGATACCTTGCATACGCTGAGCAAGTGCTCTGAAACAAGCTACATCCCTAGTCCCTTTCATATCTATGCTTAGACTTGGATTGGTATACATTATGAAGCTTCTGGAAAACTGCACGCTGGTGACAATGAGGGTAGAAAGGCAGATCGTGTGTTAAAAGTAGTGTTGAAATAGCTGGGATGCCATGGAAGTCTTTGATATCATCTTGAACCTACATGGTCCCTGGGGGCACACTTGGAGAGCTGTTGGTTGTCAGGTGTAGTGTCACATTTATTTCTTCTGCACTAGATCTCTAAACATAACTTTGTGCATCTTCTTAATTTAGATGAATGGATCAAGTTTGACGATGATAAGGTCAGCATTGTAACACCAGAAGATATCCTGCGGCTGTCTGGTGGTGGAGACTGGCACATTGCTTATGTTCTACTTTATGGGCCTCGAAGAGTTGAAATAATGGAAGAAGAAAATGAACAGTAATCTTCAATTTAGCTATTTATGCCTAGGTTTGATATAGAATTTTTTTGTTATCATTTCTATAATCTTGAGCTCCAAAGGGAACAAAGAATAGAACCAAGCCTGTTTCTTAAAGAGACTATAAAAATTACATTCGGGTTGCTGCCCTGTATAAAGGTAACTGGATGAGTCTTTAAAAGCTTATTTCTTACAAATTCCTAGCTGAAGTCCATTTTCCCCTTTGCCCTTCCAGCTCAAGATTTAGCAGTGATGTTTATTGCATACCTATTTGTTCTTGCATGGTTAATATTCAGTAGCTGCCCGTCCTTTGCCTCATCTAAGCGATATTTTTCTAGGAAGGTGGAAAAGAAAGTGTTGCTCTCATCGTGTAACTCAGTGCTGCTGTCCACATCCCAACAACTGGGTGCAATCAAGTATTTGTCCAGACTGACTGTTGCTGGCTTTTCATGACTTTACAATAAATTGTGATCAATAAGAATACATATGATTATACACTTATTGTGTCTGTAATGTATTATGGTTTATATATTTAATTTTGCATTGGTTTTGTAGTAATCATATGTCAACAAGCTCTGGTTGCTTATTTTTAGAAAATGAGGATATTTGATAATAATAAAGAGGGATTAATGACTTTTGACCTGTCTTCTTAGTGTTAGAGCTTGACTGAAGAGTCAGATGAATTCAACACTGTATAATTTCTGCAGATTGCTAATAATCTTAAGCATTCATTTAAAATACAAGCTGTCTTCATAGCTTTTTATCTTAAATACGAAGTTGGACACTAAATTCTGTGATCAGTTTCAGTCCCTTGGTCATTTGATGTTTCTGTTTTCTTTCCCTAAGTCTGTATGTCCATCTCTAAATTTAGTATTAGTGATTTTTATAATTAAGGTATACATTACCAAGAGTATCTGAGTAATATCAGTCTATTAACCTATTCTGATTAGTCAGTTACTCATAATCTTTAGATACATCAGAAACCTTGACTGATAGTTAAGAATGAAGGATTGGATGTTACCTAATTGGAGAATATCATGAGATCTTAGACCATGTTTTACTGCTCTGTAAAGTATGTTGCTGCCTAAGATTTCTACAGAATAATGTGTTAACACTGTGGGATATGTCAGCATTTCAGGGATTCCGCACAGTAAACATGGAGAGAGGAGTAGCGACACTCTGTGACTCGTAGTGTTTATATTATGACCCTATGATGCTAAAACAGTTGTAGAAAGAATTAATTTAGACTCGAGTTTTCCTACTTAAACAGGCTTAGAAATATGTAAAAAGCCATGTTTTTAGACCGTATTAAAAATTTTAAATATATCATTACCAAAAGTTTGGTTATAGTTTATTTGCTCTAAAAAGACATTCTTTAAAAGTAGAAATTGGATTTCTACCAGTGTTGTTTAATAAGGATGATTTAAGTATTTTAGAATGCAGCCTTGAATGTAAAGGAGATGAGGCAAAAAAAAAAATCTCCCTTCTAATTCCTTCATGTGCCTTTATTTCCTTAATACACCCAGAGAACCTTTGGAGGCTAGAGCTGTGCTTGGTCCCTGCTTCACTAGGTAGTAGAGTGAGGTTCAAGCAAGAGCACTTACTTATCTAGTAAGTTTGTGCCCAGTAGCCATTCATCAGTGATGAAATCTTAGCACCCCACAGATGCTGTATGGGAACAGACTAGATGACAGACCTCCCTTTAGCCAGGATTGCACATGCTCTGCTGCCACTGGGCACTTTCACAGACATTTCACTTGAACTGACAGGAATCCCTGGGTGTTTAAGGACTTGAGGGGGCCAAGTGATTTTTGTAAAGCTAATGGAGTAGTTGGGTCTTAGACTCCACTTCATTTAAAGTTAGAGGGTGGTAAATATTTTCTCTATTGGCCAAATGGTAAATAGTTTAGGCTCTGCAAGCCGCTGGTTGTCAGTTTGAACTCTTGCTGCTGTAGTGAGCATGGCAGAGTGCCAGCAGAACAGCTTTAACAGATTGTTTGCCAACTCTCTGCTTTCTAGCTTGAGAGTGAGAACAGTCCTAAGGTTTCAGAAGTGTCATTCTGGGATCTCAGGATAAATGTGATAAGGAACAACACACAGGAAACTAATTTGGGAATAGGAATGTAACATACTCAAATAGTGCTTAACTTCATTATAAAAATACTTACAAAAAGTAGTCTGTGATACTGAGGTCATTTTTCATTGGCCCCACCCCACCCTCCTATACTCCAAACTAAGGTTTGAACATGTCTGTTCTGTGGTTCTTGAGCCAACTGTACAACAGCTGTTATAAAAGTGTTTATTGTTTACCAAAACCAGTGGACCTCTTATCAAATAAATGTTGCTTGGTCACAAAATCTCATCACAGTTTAATAAAAAACAAAGGAAAGAAAGAAAGCTAACTATTTGTCTCAGTGTCATTAGTTAGACTTTCTGCAAGGTCACTTAATCCAGACTTGTTTAGTGCGCTAATCAGATTATCCGTTGTTGCATGAGCTCCTTCTTGATCTTGCCATGCAATAAGGAGCTGCTTGGCCCTCATCTTCATGTCTTCACTGTCACTCTCAATCTGCCTCATTTCAGAGTCTTTAATTTCCAAGTAAGGAGCCAAAATCTTCCATTGCTCACCAAGTTTGTTAGCAAATGACTCTATCTGTTCCCCTGTTATAGGTTTATCTTGCCGAACATCGGGACCTAGAAGAGAAGATGATATAAATTATGTGCAGAATACAGGGATGTGCAGTTCTAAGTATCTGGAAGAGTAAAGCTAAAAACCACTCGGTACTTTACAACTTAATTCTCCATAGGTTACATAACTCCTTAAACACACACACACACACACACACACACACACTTTGGTCAATGCTCAAAGCTCTTTTAATTAGAAAGATTTTTCCATAGAGGAGATGCTCCCTCTAGCCCTAACTAGTTAGCAGAGTTTAAAACACCTATCTTTAGTACCTTTTAAATTGGCCACTTCCAAATTTCATTATACAAAAATATATTTTAAGTGACAATGGTTTTAATTTCTCATGTAAGTCAAAGTAGACCCGAGATAAAATGGTAGAAGTTGAGAAATAGATCAACTTACTTAACATACCCCTTAACAAAGAACCTTTTTCCAATTTTGTAAAATAGCCAAAAAAAATCAATTCTTACTTTCATTTTCCTTCAGTAAAGCATCATTATCTTCCTCATCTTCATCTTCACCTGTTTTTATTTCTTCAGAAGGAGGCTACAGTAAATGAGAAACAATGTTTAAAAGAACACTAGTTTCTGAAGATAACAAGTAGTTGTGTTTAGATATGTAATTATATGGTTATAAGATTTCAGTAATGGACATCAGACCCCGTGACTCATAGGTCCCCTCATTTTGGGCAGATGGAAGACTGAGAAGCATGAACAAGCCAGTTTGCACATACCTAGGCCTTAGTATTGTCTAAGGGGCAATAGAGATTGACCATGTCTATTATTACCACACTGTAAGAAAACACTGGAAAGTTCTGCCAGAAACCCTACAGCCACTCCTAGACCCTGCCCTTTGACAAAAGACAGTAAAATACACTGGCAAAGAAGAAAAACTGATTTAGTTTACCACAGATAGTTTTTTAACACATTTTTAAACTGCATACTGCACAGAGTTAAGTGAACACTGAGAAACAATCCTCCCCATTCTAAAACATGGTGCTCCATAGATCACTATTTTTGTGATACACTAAACTGGTATCAGTTTTAAAGCAGATAATGTTTACTAAAGGAAATGGGAAAAGATGGAGTATGTTACTTACTGGTAGTTCTTTGGCCAGCTTTATTACCATGTTCTCAAGGTACTCTGGGAGACTTTTAAACTGCTGGTTGGTTGGCTGGAAGAAGTGAGGGCTTCTCCGTGCTAAGAGTCTGAGTGCTCTCCACCCATAATTTGAATTGTTCACAGCTCTGTAAGGAGAGTTGTCAGCCTTGTGACTTATAGTTATCCACTTCCAGAGTTCTTTCCACGTGACATGACATTCTGTACATTATTACAAATAAGAGCCCACAGTACCATCTTTATTTCATTTTGCTTATTTTAGCAAGTTAATAATGGTCTATCTCCCTACTCCTGACTATGATGCTATGCATAGAAACCATTTATCTGTTTATACAGAAGAGAGAGATAGGAAAAAAGATATTTGGTGAGCTGGTATCCATATCTGTAATGCACCTACCAGATCTGAGTTCTGAGTATTCTATAAATTCAAGTTTATTATGTTAATGTAACCAATACAAGTTGAAGGTCTTTAATGTAAAACCTGTACTGTTTAACTTGTCTTAAAATGCTTGGTTGCTGCTAAGGTCTAAAATGTTCCAAATATGGGGAAAACATCTGAAAACACAGCTTCAGGTATTTTTAATAAGGGCTGTATTTATATAACATCTAATCTTTAATTCACTTAATATCAACGTCAACGAATAAAAATGGCTCAAAATTCCAAAAGAGCAAATATCCAGTAGCCACAGTAGTGACACACTGATGTCAAGAAAATAAGAAAGCAAAGACCTGTGAAAAATCTTAAAGACAGACACACCCAAAAGGATAAAACAGATTCTGTGTAGGGTTTGTTAGGATTTTTGTCCACCCTGCAATCCCCAAATGCACAGCTGTGCAATCTGGTTCATTTTGTGCTCTCTTATTAACTGTGGGATATACACACTCAATTTAGGCATAAGAAAGATTTATAAGATCAGACTGGTGCATATTTTATTTTACTGATAGGATCTTACTCTGTTAAAATAGACTAAGCTCAAACTCAATCCTCCTGCTTCAGCTTCCTGAGTGCTGGGATTATTAGGTATGTGCTACCATTCCTATCCGTGCATGCATGTATATGTGTATTTAGTTTTTAAACAGGGTCTTTGTAGACCAGGCTGGCCTCAATCTCACCTGCCTCTGCCTTGTGGGTGCTGCGTATTATGTGTATGGGTATTTTGCCTGCATGACTGTCTGTGTATCATATGCATGCAGTGCCAAAGACAGCCAGAAGATGTCATGTCAAATTCTCTGGAACTGGAGTTAAAGATGGCTGTTAGCCACCATGTGGGTACTGAGACTCAAACCCGGGTCCTCTGGAAGAGCAGTCAGCGCTCTGAGTCATTTTTCCAGCCTATATATGTATATTTTAAAGATCACTCTCTGGTGCATAGAGAATAGAACACACATTAGTTAGGAGATTGGAACATAGGGCCAAAACTAGCCATTTATATCATGTGCTAACGACATGGCTCAAAATGAACCATTTAATCTTTAGAATTAGCCTGTGAGATGAGTGGTTCCTACTTAGCAAATGTGAAAAAGGACACACGGAGTATTTTGTTAGAATTAGACACCTGGCCATTAAGTGGCACAGGGATGGGAACCTATATATTCTGACAAGAGGGGCCTTGCCTTTAAATCACAACTCCAAAACACCTACCTAAAAACTAACTCTTGTCCCATGGGACACTTCAGATAAAAGCTGGTGAGTCTTAAAAGTCACCCCAGAAATTTAGGGTAAGGCAGCAGATGTGGAGGCAGGTGGAGGGAGCAGCAAGTTTAAAGGCCCGTGAGTGGTTCCATGGATGCCACAACAGGTCTACTGGCAGAGAAGAGTCCCGTGGAGCTACTTCAGTGGAATGATGGGGAACATAGCCTTGAGTGGGTGGGCTGACAGGAATGGGTGAGAAAGCGAGGACAGGAACTAAAATGGCAGGTGACAGGTCACTGCAAGTCATGTTACAGTGATGTGAACTGTGTACATGAACTCCTAACAGCACTACTCTGCTGACTTCATACACTTAACAGCATACAAAGGATTCCCAAGAAACGTGCTGAAAACCATGTTTTAACAATGTTCATCAGAACATTACTTACTTATATTCACTTTCAACCATATTTTCAGGATCTGCTTGTTCAATGGCTTCTTCAAAGAACTCCTCCAAAGTTGGCATGTATTCTCTGGTCATTAAAGAAAACAGTGAGGTTCATCTGTAATACTCTAAAATGGTGGCAATATAAATTTTAACAGTATCCATAAGTGCTAATTACAGCTAGGACCTAAATGCAGGAATTCTTTAAGGGGAAAGACTGAAAGCTAATTCTAAAATGGAACAATAAAGAAGGTATAGGCTTCAAAACTATTCAGCCCATAGTTCAGCCACTGTACACTATGACAGACTGTACTACTCTATCAGAACAAATATGGGGTGTGCAGACTGAACAGCATTTGACATAAACAAGTGAATAAGGAAATTTCACCTGTCTATTAGTACTGTTTTTGCTTATAGAAGAATTAACTGAACCTAATCTAATAAGCCATGCTGAGACTATAAGGTGTGTCAGAAATCATCTATAATCATGCACTGGTCAAGCTCTCTAAAGTCTCAAAATTTTTGATTTTTTTCCTTTTATGGAATAACCACATTTTAAATAATGCTTTCTGCTTTGAAGACTTCAGTCTGATATCAATCTAAGCTCTGCCTATCAAGCCTTTGTTCTCTTAGTTTCAATATTTTCATCTTTGTTTTAAAGGTATGCTTTTTTTGTTGTTGTTGTTGTTTTATTCGAGACAGGGTTTCTCTGTAGCTTTGGAGCCTGTCCTGGAACTAGTTCTTGT
>LOEQ01006676.1:58904-76773 GCA_001685075.1 Bramus lutescens | reverse complement strand
GTTCCAGGACAGGCTCCAAAGCTACAAAGAAACCCTGTCTTGAAAAACAAAACATAACAAAACAAAACAAAAAAACAGAGTACAGTAACTTAGTGACTGTCCCAAAGTTCAAAGCTTGAATTTAAATGTAGGTCTAATTTCAAGCCCTTGATCTTTCTACATCAAAGGATACTGAACTTTAACACAGAATAAAAAATTATATTTTGGGTGGGTATCGTGCAGTAGGTGCTGACACTGGAATATGGATCCAGCAGACAAGAAAACAGTGTCCTTTACATAACTCATACTGCAGATTTGTAGACAAGCAATGGAGTAGTAGCTTTAGTTATGCACAGTACAAGAAGAAATGGTATGCTTTTGGTGGACGGATTTAGACACAACGGAGATCCTAATGAGGTTGTATGAAAACCTAAAACAACAGAACTGTGGGTGTAGGGGGTGTCAGGGCAGAGGTCTACTCTGGGTCTTATTCCTCAGGTGCCTAGTTTTGGAGAAAGGGTATTTTACTGAGTCCTGGCACTTGATGATTATTAGGCTTGGCTAGCTGGCCAGCAAGCCTCAGAGATTTTCCTGTCCACATCTGTATTGCTGGGATTACATGGTATGTCCCACATCTGATTATTTATGTAGGCGCTGGAGAATGACCTTTTCTCATGCTTGCGCCATAATCATTCACCAATTAAGCTATGCTATCTCCCAAGTGCCGAGCTCATCTGTGTTTCAAGATTTTCTTTGCTTCTTCCAGTTCTAATATCCCAGATGGCTTATACTTTGTGAGAGTATTATTTTTTTATTTCACAATTTTAGCATGAGACAAATGCCTGGGTGAGGTAATGGTGACTGCCATGCCTGAAACCAAAACTTCTGGGAAAGCCTGGTACTTGGCAAGAGACATATACTAGCAGATGCATATTTTGACACTTTTCTAAAAACAAATATCCTACATCTCAAAGTTCCCAACTGGCTGGCTGCTTGCTGCAGTAGAAATTCTTGAAGCATGTAGCCCCTAGTCGCACAATGGGTCTAAGCCAGTGAAGTGGCTGTGGGTGGAAGCTGTTGCTGTGCGATTTTGACAACCTGAAATCCATACCAAGATCCCAGGGTGGGAAGAGACGTGACTTCTGAAAGCTGGCCTCTGACCTCCACTAGTGCACCATGGCAAATGCAATAATAATTTTTAATAAAAAAAATTGTATGTACTTTATGGGTCTAAAACACAAAGAATTCTATGCAAGTTTTTCCGTTGTCACTGTTTGTAAGTCACTTAATTACCCATTAACTTACCTTTTGAATTTGACCTGTCCCTTGAGATACTGAAATAAAATGAGGTACTGCAACAGGATGTGTCGCCGAAAGTTACTGTCACTCAGTTGTAAATCCATCAACTACTCAAAATATAAGCACATATACAAACAATACATTAAAATTCAGTATGACTAAAAGTACAAATTATACAATTGTAAAAATGGAAGATTCTGTTTCAAATAAAAATATCTGATATGAGCTCACTCCCTGCACAAGCCCAAGAACAGAACAGCAAAGGTTGTATTTTGACACCTTGGCCATTTCATGCTATGTTGGTGAATAAAAAATAAGCTCTTTGGTCCTGACACCAGGACAACATAAGGCAGAAATGAAATGATGTGAAAGAGTGCCTAACATTTTCCTACCTGTAAAGAGTAATGGCCACAGGAAGGTTCCATTGCAAGGAACACCACTTGTTTTGTAGCCCTGCAAAGTGTCTGCATGAGGGGTAGGGCTGAATCATCGAGCGGAAATTAGAAGGGGGAGGAGTTATCTGTAAACTATTACTGGGCCTTTCCTCTTTAGACCTTAGAGAACACTGCACCGTGACTGTATTACAGAACAAAGAACACGATGGGCTGGAGGATCATTAATGAAGATGCTCTCCAGCATTCCTACCACCCAGCTGCTTCTACTGTGAGAGGGACCGGTGGTGAGAAGGAAAGTCATCCTGATAATGCCCCTAGAGTCAAATGAAGCACGATAAATAAAGCTGAAGGTCAGAAGAGCAAAACAGCCACCCACAGTCCAAAATGGCAATCCTGTCTCTAGGAATCTCAGAATGAGACTGAGACTGAGAGCTGTCTCCTCCTGTCTTATATTCCTCTCTAGTTCTGGGATTAAAGGCGTGTACCACCACCTCCTGGTTTCTATGGCAAGCTAGTGTGGCTACCGGGATTAAAGGTGTGTGTTATTGCTGCCTGGTCTGTAAGGCTGTTTTACTTTTCTGGTCCTCAGGCAAGCTTTATTTATTAAAATACAAATGAAGTGCAATACAGCCAAGGATAGCTGAAGACTTTCCACACTTTCATCAGTTCTGTCTTTTTTCTGACCTAGAGGAACCACTGCCTTATTCTAAATGAATGTTCAGACAACCCTAGTGACTGGTTTCACATTCAGTGTTCGAACTTCTATTGGCTCAGCTTCACCAGGGATGTTTCTAAGATAGCCTGCCACAACTATATTGTTACACCTACTATCTTCCTTCACACTGCTGGCTCATGTCTAAGCTGCACACTATTGTTTTAATATAACTGGCCTTATCTGTCCCACATGTGAGTGGCATACCAGTAGTCTTCCTCTTCTCTAAACCCCAACTGACTTGACTGGCATTGCAAAGGCTCTGGACTTCAACCCCACTGACAGACACATCCCTCTACTTTGGTGCTTGTTGCATGGCCACAAGTTAGATTGGCAGTGACCACCCAGTCATTACAGCTCTGGAGTCTTCCTCTCACAGTCCTGTCCAGGAAGAACAATGATAACATAATAATAACCTCCTATTCCTTCAGGGCTCACTCTGAGCTGCTACCAGTGTAGCTAATACTTCAGTCTTGTTGATATAGTTCCTTGAACTCTCTGTTCTCTGCTCATCTGTAATCCCACCCTGTTTTGTTTTTGTTTGTTTGTTTGTTTTTCGAGACATGACTTCTCTCTTTGGCTGTCCTGGAACTTGCTCTGTAGACCAGGCTGGCCTCGAACTCACAGAGATCCAACTGCCTCTGCCTCCCGAGTGCTGAGATTAAAGGTGTGTGCCACCTCGCCTTTTTTTATTATTAATATTTATTATTATTTTATTATAATAATTATGGTTTAGTTGTCAGGAAAATTTTTCCTTAAGGCTTTGTGGGCCAGGAAGTATATTATGAATATTATGTAAGTACTTACATAAGCATTCAAAATGTAGTAACAAAACAAAAAGGCAACCAGTGGGCCAGATTTGGCCAAAACTTCCTCTTTTCAACCATTTTCTTAACAATTTACTGAACACTCTTTTGTACCACAGTCTGCCACATCTAGCAAGCACACAACTTGAGTCCAACAACTGTAGTCACCCTCTCTATTCTAACACTATAGTCCCACCCAGAATGAAAGGGAAGGTGTTTGAACAAACAGACATATTACCCGGCTAGGCAGTGTCTCTACTCAAATGTCCCAAGGGGAATATCTTTGTTTTATTCAGCAATCTTTCTTTATTCTTTAAGGTCATTTCTCCTATTCCCCACAGCAACTATTTAAATAAACATTTCTACTTTCCAAACACTACTTACTACCCCACCTCAATTTTTATTTGCCTTCAATGAGAAAAAAATTCAGCAAATTTGAAGTTATTTAATTTCTTGCTTCCTCCCCAAAGTAAAACTTAGCTGTACCTAGATCTGTGTTCTCATCTGCATTTTCCTGCTTACCCCTGCTTTCTGACCTCTCTGCTCTCCCTTTTTCTCAAGCTCTGCTTAAAATTAAATATCTCAAATGTTCACAAGGCATAAAGAGTTCACTAGTCACACATCATCACCTAGTTACTTGTTCCACATTTGTTTAAAAAAATACATTCTGAAACTGCTGAGTCACTACGGCCATCCATATTCCTATTCCCTTCTCCTGCCATGGTAACCATTCCATGTATTTGGTGATTAGGATTCTTATGCATATTTTGTAGTATTAATACATATACAGGCATCTATACACACTATACAGATGTATTCAAACTGTATCATTGTTCTGTAATTTGCTATTTTTACACCACACTGGGTTTGAAATCTACCCACATTAATACATGTAGTTCGGGTTTGAAATCTACCCACATTAATACATGTAGTTTTAAGTTCAGGGACTAGCAATTTTTTTTTTCTGTGTTCAGGATAAGTTGTAAATACTTTAGGCTATGTGGACTGTATGATTTCTGTCACTCATGCAAAAGCAGACCACACTGGCATTGAACTCAGAACTCAGAGATTCACCTGCCTTTCCTCCCCACCATCACCCTTCTAACTTGCTATTTCTGATCTATGAAGACATTTGTTTCTGGGAACTCAGTTTTGTCTTTTTGATGTTCTCTTTTTATATTTCACTTATCTTGCTTTGTGCTTGCAGCAAAAAGAGTCAAAACATAACTCGTGTGCCACTTTGAATAAAACTCACTAAAATGCAAATTAAGATCAACAGGGAACTTTAAAGCCCAATTGCAAAATCTTTTTATACAAAATAAATTCTAACTTAAAATTTAAAATATATATACTTCAAAGTAATCAGGTATATTTATTCTAAAGTAAGTCCACTAAGTGACTTAGTGGAGAACAGCTTTGTAATCAAATTCGTCTTATTTGTTTAATAAGAAATGGAAGTGTCAAACTAAAACCAATTTTAACTATAACCAAACTAAAAAGTGGTTCTACTGAGCATGAGTAGACTGCGCATGTTCAGAACATCCCCACACGTCGTGGAAGAAGATGATACCTTTTCACTTGTTAGAAACTTCGCAAAGTATACATGCTCTCCTCCTGTTTTCAATTCTTCCATTTTTTTCCTGGAGGCTTGAGTATCATCTAATTTATAACTCTTAAACACAGCTAAAACTTCTTCAGAATACTGCAAAGAAAAAAAATTAGTGTTCTTTAACATTGTTATAAAAAATTAAGAGTGATTTTCTAGATCGAAAACTTAGAATTTACTCCCAGTTAACCTATGTATAATTTAAGACATATTTTTAAGAAGGCATAAAAAATTTTCAACAGCAATACAGGTGTAAAAATGCTTCTGATGAGATTTCATTAATACTGCAAAAGCAGAGATAAACACTATTCCTCAAGAGAACTACAAGACTTTTTTTTTTTTTTACATTCTGTAAAATGTCAAGAAAGCAAAAGTCTGAAGTTACTAAAGTATCTCCTTTATGACCCAGCAGCTATGCACGCCCTCCTGCATAGCTGTCTACACAATCTCCTACGAACAGTGCCTGATACAGTGTGAGTGCTAAGGAAACAGTCTGCGTGTATTCACACAAATCTTCCATCTGCGGATGACTGGTGCCATAGGTGCAGAACCTACTGATATGAAGAGCTGATTGTATAAAAAATTTACCACTGAATGCTTTCGCTAAGTGGTTATGATGTTATCACATTCTAAAGACTCACGTTTCTATGAACTAGTGCTGCACTTAGACTTCATCAGAGAAGCATCTTATCACAATGGGGGATGGGATAGTTAATGCAGAGTCTATGAAGTGGCTAAAATGTGAGAGTGCTAGTGGAGTGCTCAAGCCCAGGGAACATAGTGGAAATAGGGGCAGAAAGATGTACAGGTCAGAGGACGAGGGAAGATATGCAGCAAAAAGATGCCTTCTGGATAGGACACACTCAAGACCTCGTAGGTAACCTCAATTGTGGTTATCTGAATAAGAACTACATGAGATTGGGCCTGCCAACATTTGGTTATGAATTGGGGAATGGCCCTTAAGGCCCCTTGCCTGTCTGAGAGTCTGTTGGCAGCTAATGCTTGTGGGGTAGGGGGTCATTTTCTTAAGGGATACAGCTACTGATTTCACTACCACACTCTGGTAAGAACTCCTTCCATATGCATGCAAACAAATTTAATTAAACTTAGTTGGGTCAGATGTCAAAAGAAGACATGAAAGTGGGGAGAGAACTTGCAGGGAAGGAAGGGGGTGTGTGTGTGCGCGTGTGTGCGCGCGTGTGTGTGGTGTTGGGTGATAGAAAGGAATGGGGTAAAAATGCCTAAAATTCATGTACTCATTTCATGTAAGAATTTTTAAAAAATTAGCAGTAAAATCAATTGTTTAACCAGCTATGGATACCTCAAAAAACATTTTATGTGCTAAGACTAACAAAACAATGAGAAGATAACTCCTTATAATGTCCTCACTCACCATTTTAATCTCAATATGGATGGTTCCATTCCTCTAAACTGCATAAAAATTAACATAGAACATTTACCATGTTACTTTAAAAACTGTTTACCTACTATATATATATATATATCTTTTTTTTTTTGGATCACAATCTGCAATTTCTACAAGACAAATATGACGATTCTTTTAAAATGGGGTTAGCAAATGTTATTTAAAGGAGCAGACAGCAAGTATTTGGGGCTTTGTGGCACATATGGTGTCAGTTCCAAGTAATACTCAATACTGCCACTGCAAAAAACCATAGATAATGAAATCCCCATGGTTGCAGTCCAACAAATCTCTTCACAAAGAAGACTGACTTGGCTGGTGGTTACAGTTTTATGAACCCTGTTTGTCAACAGGAGAGACAACTAGGCAAAACGGCTCCTTCCAAGCCATCTCCCTGCTGTGTGCTCTTCAAAAAAGATATCCTGAAAAAAAATCATCAATTTATGTTGTCAGCAATTATTATTAAAAATAAACCCTCAAGGCTTTAATTACTAACTTTTAATCCTTAAGCCACTTAAAAACTCTACTACAAAATCAGTGGTTAAGAATCAAGTCACAATTTAGTTTCTGTATATTATAAAAGAGTATAAAATCATCAGAGACAGAATTCTATAGTGAAAAATATTTGGGCAAGTCTAGCTCTGCCATTATCTGTGAGCTATCAGCTTTTGAGGTCTATGACTTGTAACTCACCTTGAGAAAAGTTTTCCAAGAAATCTTCTCATAGCATTGTACTGGGTTCCTGAAGTAATCCTGAAGTGACCAGAATTTTCTATATAGGTTGTAATCAATTGGAATAGAGCTATAAAATAAATATTGTATTAAATCACTTAACTTGTTTTATAGATACATAAATGCTCTTTTGCTGGCTCACAAAACCTTTTTGGAAGTTCACAAAAGCTTCTATCCCTAAAAAGCATACATTCAGAAATAATTACACAAACTTTTATAAACAATATGAAGGGATTTGAAACCTCAACAGACCTTTTGTATTCTGGTAGAGCTCCTGAATTTTGACTAAACATATGGCTATATAGAATGAAAGACTAATGACTCTTAATCTTTCTTGTTGCTAGGAGTGGCCATGTGAAATTAGTTGGAAGAGGTCATATGTGCAATATTTAGGCCATGTTTTACCATCTGTCTTTCCCTTTCCTGCTGGTGCAAAGGTAAAAGTGGCAGTGAGCTATATCACACTACAGGAAACATGGCAAATGTATGCTGGGAACACAAGTCAGAAGTAAAAGTGGCAGTGAGCTATATCACACTATAGGAAACATGGCAAAGTATTCTGGGAACACAAGTCAGAAGAAATCTGGGTTCCTTGACTACCCCACAAGTACTATCCTATTATTCCTGGAATGCTTCTTTCTAGACTTAAATCAATTTAAATGGATAACTAACTATCCACTCTTCTAGGAAGTGAGACAAATATATAAGAAACAAATCAAGTTAGTATCACAAAAATAGGCCTTTTCTCTAGTGACTTCATTATGTCATTACTAATCCAAGTTCCAATCTGGCTACAATACTATTTAGGACCAGGGGATTTATTCTAAGAAAAACAAAAGGTTATCTCTAGAAGAGAGAATCATACAACCATTTATATGCCCATTTTTGTCTCAGTCACTTGAAGATCTAAATATAATTTAATACTTGACATCAATAGGAATCTTTTGTTTATTTAAGGTTCAGTGGACAAGAGTCCTTACTGTTTTGCAGAGGACAGGAGTTCAGTTCTCAGCGCCCACATCAGGCAGCTCAAAACTGCCTGAAACTTCAGTTCTAGGGGGCTGGACACCTCTCTAGCCTTCAGAGGACCCTGTACTCATGTGCATATACCCATATACAGACAGACACACACATAAATAAAATCAAATCCTGTTTTAAAAAGGATCTTTTGTTCTTATCTATCTTTCTGTGTGTGAATATGTAGGTGTGTTTACAATATGTGTATACGTGTATGAGTGCGGGTGCACATATGGACAATGGAGCACAACCTTGGGTGTAGTCCTTGCCTTGGTGTAGTCCTTGCCTTCCACCTTCTTGCAGGCAGGTGTTTGCTGCAGCATCCACTAGGTTAGCTGGTCTGTGAACTTCTGGGCACTCTCTTGTAGGAGCTCTGGGAGTACAGATGTGTGCTGTAGTGCTTGTTTCTACATGGGTTCTGAGGATTCAAACTCAAGCCCTCACAACTGCACCTCCTTACCTTCTGAAGAAGTATTTTATTCAAGCTGCTTATTATTATTTCCAACCTTCTTTAATAAGCTTGGTGGTGAGGTGATTTACAGAATCAATTACACCTCTTTTCTGTGGTGCTGGGCATCAAGCTCGGCACTCTATAGTATAGCATAGTATAGTATAGTATAGTACTTTTCCTTTGAGATATACCCCATCTCAGAGTAAATTTTGAAGTAGTATTAACATACTAAGAAACTTTTATAGTTTGGGCATGAAAATGTCTCCTACTTGACCGTTATATTTCCCACTCCTAGATGTTATTTTTTCATGGCTAAATGAACTGGTATTTTTGGTGTTGAGAATTAAATCTAGGGTTTGTATCTGCAAGGCAAGAGTTCCACTAATCTATACCTCCTGCTCTCTAAATAAACTTGAAAGAGCCTATACACTGCACACCACTTTACTACTTTTACTATTCTATAAAAACTTATGGATTTGCTATTTACACACACAGACACACACAAAATGTGGAACAGGGAATTGAGCCCAAGATTTCATGGACACCAGGCTTTCCTCCCTCCCTCCCTCCCCCTCCTTCTCCCTCTCTCTCTCTCCTCCTTCTTCTTCTTTTTTAAAGATGGGATTTCCAGCCATATAATGCAAAGAGAGAACTGACTTCTCAAAGCTGTCCTTGGACTTTTGCATCTGTGCTGTGGCACATGCAGCATGTAAATACACACTAAACAAACATAAATTTAAAAGTAGATAGACTCATTCACAGGAAAGTTGTTAAAATAGGATCTGGCATACTTTGAATCTTTGATCTTCCTGTCTCAGGTTCCCAGCTACGATGATAGGCCTGTGCCAGTGGGCACACCTTATTACATTTGTAAGCAATAACAAGTAAGAGGTAAGAGTTACTATCTAAAATAGAATGTCTGAAGTAAGATGTAGTCAAAACCCATCTGGCCAACAAAGGAAGACTCCATCACAACACCAACAATACTGTACAATGTCACTTAAGTATCTTAAGTGAAAATACTCCAAAACCATTTTTTTAAAATGTAGAATGATGTTGTTATCATTATTTTGAGACATGATCTTGCATTACCCAAGCTGCCCTCAAATTCAAGGCAGTCTTGCAGCCTAAAGATCAGATTCTGGGAGTACAGGTCATACTAGTACTCCTGGGTCCACTGAGCCATTTGTAGAATCTTATGCATGCATTTTAGTATAAAAACATTTATTGATTAATTGAATAAAATGTAAAATAGACTCCATAATATGAATTCATGAGTGATAACAATATACTTTGTAATCCAGCTTTATTGTTGTTTTTATCTTTTGAGAAAGGCTCTCACTGTGTAGGCCTGGCTGACCTGGAACTTTCTATGTAGGACAAGATGGTGTTGAACTCAGAGAACTGCATGCCTTAGTTCCCAAAGGCTGGAGTTGAAGGTATGTGGCACCAAGTTCAATCATAAATTCAGTTCTTTTATTTTTATTTTAAATTTATTTTAATATCACGATGGCTTTGCCTGTGTGTGTGTGCATGTGTGCATATATATATATCATATGGTCAGAAAGAGGGCATCAGATTCCTCTGAACTGGAGAATTACATGGTTATAAGTCAACATGTGGGTACTGGGAACCAAACCTGGGTCCTCTGTAAGAACAAGAGTTCTCAACTGCTGAGCTATCTCTCCAGTTAAATTCAGTTCTTAAGGCTAATTCAGCTACTCACTCATTAGAATTCTAACTCTCCCTACACTTTCTTCCATTCATAAAACTGTTGACATCAGACAAAGATAGCTGAATGCCAGATCCTATTTAAACAACTTTCCTGTGGATGAGTTTATCTTTACGTTTATGTATTTGTTTAGTGTATATGTACACGCATGTGACACAAGACGAGCCGAGAGGTCACCGGGCAACTTGTGGAGTCAGTTCTCTCCACCATATAAGTTCTAGGGATCAAACTCAGGTTGTCAGGGTTGGCAGCAAACACCTTTACCCACTGGGCCATCTTTGTCAGCCCTTGGATTAGTTTACAGTCACATGGATAAACCTGAATGCTGTCTACGGACCAGGCAGTGACTAGCTAGTAGAGTATCTCTGGGGTTCTAGTTAAACTTCATTATCTTAGCACCTACAACTTTTGCCCACTGTTGCACAGGCAGACCCTAAAGGTCTATCCATAGTAGGTAAACAAACTGTTCTCTAAAAAAGAGTAACCATAACTAGAAATAATGAATAATTGTTAGAAAATGACTGGAAAATGAAGAGATACTTTTCTGTGTGCTTTACATTATGTGTTCCATCAGCAACTACCATGAAAACACCAAAGTATCCTAGTAGATCACTTTTATCAAAGCTTTCTGAATCCTCTCAACAACGAGCAGGCAGCACTGCTACATTTAAAGATACCAAAACTCAGCTGTAGGAAACCACTTGTTTATAGTCATATGACTAGCAACTGGAATTAAACCCCAGGGTATATGACTTCTAAAAGTTTCTTATATGACTATCTGATTGAATTTGAAATCTGGAACATCAAGAATACCTCTTCAGAGGAATCCCCTATTGATCTTCTGGACAGCAATTATAGAAATTCTGTCACTTACAGCCGACAATGCCTACTGCTTCAGCCATGGAAGAGTGCTATTCTGATAGCACAGGAGACTCTGGTCTTCCTGTCCCCTTTCTCCTTACAACTTCTAACTAGCACTATGAAGAGATTACCTGCAATAAAGACTCAGATACAGAGGTAAGAAAAGAGTGATAAGAACAAGAGAGAGGGCAAAAGAAGGAGGTTTCTAGCTTACATGTTACTAAATCAGTACACTTACCATGGGCACCAGGCCCATAGGCTACTGGAAGGGAGAAGGGCTCCTAAGGTTGTTGCTAGTTGAGATATGTGTTAGATGGACTGCAAAAACAGTCAAGTATTTGCCTATACTTTAGAAGTCAACTGATACAGCATACCAGTGAGTCAAGATTTATTTTATTTAACACATAAAAGGTGTATATAAAAGAAACCTATAAGCATGATTTCCTCCTCCCTGTCTGCATCTTCATTACAGTATTTGAAGGGTAAATAATTATAAAGCAGGAGATCTTAAGCTCTAAAAACTCACCATGTTGTTGGGGCTTCATCATCTCCCATTTCACCTTCTTCTACATCCATCCCTTCCTCTCTATCCTCAGTATGCTTAATAAAACCAAACCAAACAAAACAAAAACCAGTTGTCATGAAGTAGTTATTGAGCAAAAGATGACACACTATACAATTAAGTAGTTTATATACTTCTGCACAATTATTATTAGGGAAGTAGTTGTAGTAATCGTTCAGACCTATAATCTTTAAGGCAATGAGAATTTAAATGACAGGAAACTAAGAGTAGGATGACAATAACATAACATGGCCATGTGTAAAGACAAAACCCATCTGATTTTCCAAATATTTTCTGTCACAGAAACAAAGATTAAACTAATAATAATAAAGCACAGAAAGTGTGTGTAAGGCTATAGGAGATGGACAGGCAATCTTCACTTGTCACAGCAACAGTATGTATGGATATACCTTTTCTGCGAAGTAACAGCAGTACTGCACATGTGTGGATGGGTGTGGGCATCAACCAGGGCCACACCCTTAAACAAAACTGACTCTCCCCTAGCTATCAAAATGAAATGCACACACTTTGACTATGATTGCACGGCTTAGCAATCATACATACTGTTCACTGTAATGGTAACAATTTCTATTGCAAGTTACTTGTGCCATGCATGGTGACACAAGCCAGCATTTGGGAGGTGAAGGCAGAAGGCTCAAGAGCCTAAGGTCATCCTCAGCTACACAGTGAGTTCAAGATCAGCCTGGGCTATGTGAGTCCCTGGCTTAAAATTAAAGATGATTTAAATGTCTACTGACAAGAAATTATGGTACATTCATTTTGGAAGCTAATCTGTAATTAAACTGATATATCATTTTAAGAAGATGAAGTTAAGAGCTATATACATGATATCATCTTATTTGGGAAAAATAACATTAGTTGGTACAAGTACTCAAAGTCTTATAAGATTAGATGGAGATTATTAGGAGTGGTTATAGAAACAGTACTTACAGAAAACAGGTAAAAACTAACATAATGTTCAAAGTGGGAAACTCTTTTCCTCTATAATGTCCCTTATGATTAGGACACAAAAGAGCATTAGCTCATAAAAGAGCTGAGCAGAGTTTCTCTAACACCCATTTTAACAGAGGACAAGCTACACAATAATCCGACACCATTGAACTTTGATTATAGTCACTATACTTTGTATTTTAAATACTGTTTGAAATTTTTATACAGAATACACATTACGTCTATATATTAAAAATGAAAGTCAAACAAGATTGCTTAGAAGGTAAATTCGTCTGTTGTGTAAGCCATAGTTACCCAAATCCAATCCTTGGAATTCCCACACAGGATGAAGGACAGAACCAACTCTACACAGTTGTCCTTTGATTTCACAATACGCTCCACCCTCGCATGTGTATGTATATACACAAATACATATTTCTAAGTGAAGCTAAAAGTGTTCAAATTTTTGATGATTTAAGGTTCCCATTTTCTCAACCATCTTAACAAAAAAAATCTAAGAATGTTCGATGAGAAGGTTTCTTATCAGCCTTACCTTCTGACCCAGGGTGCTTTCCTGCTCATTTGTATTGAAAACAGTGACGTTTTCCAGGTTAAACTGACTCTGTAAGTTAAGACCTATGAAAAAGAGATTAGTTTATTTTTTTTTCTGAGATAGCTTCTTACCACGTAGCTCATATTGGTGACTCCCCTGCCTCTCAGCCTCCTGAGTGCTAGAAACAGGCATGTGCTATTATATACTAGGCTGAATTAGTGCTTTTGATTTACAACATTCAAAACAAATTCACAGATTATGGAGTATTCAGAATTTTGCTAACCTATTTGTTTCAGTCTGAGACAATATAATGAAACAGTAAAAATTTTATAAAGATGGCCAGATTATTTAACTGTCAGTAAGAAGGTAAAAGCAAGCAGGTCCGTTTACCTGTGTAATCACAGTTTTCCTGTTGCTGTTCATACAGGTATATATGCACATGTGAGTTAGTACTCACCTTTCCTTGCTTTGCCTGTTAAGAGAGTCTAGACACAACAAGCATATCTTAGGTCCAGACCTTGACTTTTAACTACCATTCTTAAATAAAAGAAACTAGGCTCTTTGAGAAAATGAGCGACTTTAAGGCTGAAAAAGGGAAAAAATAGGAGTCTGGTATATATAATATATACCAATCAGGAAGAGCTCCTAGTGGCAGAAACAGAAATAATGTGAGCAAAAAAGTAAATAATAACCTACGACATAATAACCCAAGGAATAAAAATACCCACAGTTCATTTGGAAAGAGGTAGTTAAACTAGAAACAAGCCATTGAGAAGACAACTTTCCCTTATGGAAGGATCACCATTAATAAACACAGAAAAGATGAGAAAATCATCACGATGCCCTAACATTCATTGGCATCAGGAAAGATCCACTGACAGATATTAGCAGGTAAAGAATAGGGAGGAAAGAAGTTTCTGTATAGTCTTAAAATACCACCCTTCCTCATAATCATTTTAGATCACAAAGGGAAAAACGAACCCTACTACACAGAGACAAATAGGAGATACTATCTTAACTAAGCAATGAGTGTGCCAGTACAAAGCATGTCAACATCAATTTCAAAATGATGCTTTGAGAAGGTGCATCAGTTCCCTCTATGTTCTTCAAAAGCCTCCCTTCAATTCCTGTATGTCGAGTCACGAAAGGTAAGCAAAAACTAAGGGACTGTCATTAGAGAGACTAGGTAACATGAAAATTAAATGTAATGTGGATTCTCGACTAGAAAAGGAAATGTGATAAATTAATGAAATCCAAATGTCTCTGGTTGACAATGAGTTCTGTGCCAATGTTGAATTCTTAGTGTTAATAACTGTATTAGCACTACACAATATTAGGAATGGCATTCAGATACCTACACTTCCTTTAACATTCCTGTCAGAAAGAATCAGATGTGATATTTTTGTTGTCATTTTAATAGCTTTGTCAGTCAAAGGAAAAAGGAAAAAAAATCTAATAAATGGAGAAATCTCATATCAAGCCATCTTCCGGCAACAATGAAAAAAAATTGTAGCCTAATAACAAATTTTATGGATGATGAAGACAGTAATAGCTTTGAGCTAGGCTAGATTAAAAGGATCCTCACTGGCAGCAGCTCCTTTTTAAGGAACCATACACAAGCAATGAAAACCCTCTCAAGGGTGGTGATGGTACATGCCTTTAATCTTAGCACCAGTAGGCAGAGGCAGGTGGAGACTCTGTGAGTCTGAGGCCAGCCTGGTCTACAGAGCAAGTTCTAGGATAGGCTCCAAAGCTACACAGAAACCCTGTCTCAAAAAAACAAAACAAAACACAAAACCCCTCAAAAAAAACAAAAACAAAACAACCAGCCTGGTGTAGGAGGTCCTACTGTTTATGTGTTGCTTTTATTGGTTAATCAATGAAGAAACTGCTTGGCCTGATTGGGCAGAACTTAGGTAGGCGGAGAAGACAGAACTGAATTCTGGGAGGAAGAAAGCAGAGTCAGGGAGAGACACCAGAGAGGGCCGCCATGGGGACACCAGGTTGGACATGCTGGATCTTTCCCGGTGGGCTTGTGGTGGGCACGGATTGGTGGAGATGGGTTGAATAGTGATGTGAGGGTTGGCCAATGGGAGGCTGGGGCTGATGGCCAAGCAGTGTTTTAATTAATACAGTTTTTGTGTGATTGTTTCAGGTGTAAGCTAGCTGGGTGGCTGGAACAAGGGGACCCTCTCCTTGCAACATCAGCCTTCTCTCAAGAAAGGTACCATCCTAGGATTCAAAACTATTCTTCTCAAAACAACAACAAAAACGAAACCAACCAAACAAACAAAACCAAAAATAAAACAAATCAAAAAACATACAGTGTGTGTTACCAGACGCACAAGAGACAAAACACTCTAAGGAAAAAAAGATTCGCTGAAACAGCCTCACAAAAGCATAAAGTACTGAAATAAATGACCAGATATAAACAACAAGAAAATCTTACCATGTTTTAAAATTGAAGAACAAACTTCAAAGTATCAACAGGGAGTAAAAAGCTAAAAAGTGAAAACACCTTCCAGAAAAAAGAACCCCATCAGGCTACTTAAAATGTAATGCAGGGACAGGTTAATATTCAGATAGGGAGGCAGGTAGGTAGCATAAAAGACAGAGGGTACAGTGATATTTATTTAATTGGAAATGCAAAAGGAGAAAAAGAGGCATTTATAAAATGTGAAAGCATATAAAAATAGTGAAGGCAATCATTAAAATTTTTAGGAAGTGGTAAAAGACATTAACCCAAAGTTAAGATGTCAACAAATCCCAAGAATGATAGGTAAAAAAGCAACCCACACAAAGACACATCATAGTAAATCTAAGAAAATTTTACAAGCAGAGAAAAAAACATTAGGTTATTTTCTAAAATTTAAACACTGATTATCCTATAGAACACATGACCAAGGACCAGGGGCCACGGAATGGCTTAGCGTGATGACATAAGATCAATACCTAGGACCCATATGGTAAGAGAACAGATGCCCACAAATTGTTCTTTGATCTCCACATGCATGTACACACACACACACACACACACACACACACACACACACACACACACAAATAAAAAGTCTAAAAAGAATAACAAAGAATGAGAGACTAGAAGATAAAGATGACCACAAATGAAATGAGATCTATCTAGTACCAACCTAGCATTTTTTGGGGATAGGGTGTGTGGGGGGGGGTGAGACAGTGTTTCTCTTTGTAGCCTTGGCTGTCCTAGAACTAGCTCTGTAGACCAGGCTGGCCTCAACCTCACAGAGATTCACTTGCCTCTGCTTCCCGAGTGCTGGGATTAGAGGCATGAACTTCTACTGCCTGACCCAGCCTAGCATTTTAAAGTTACTGAACTCTTACAATTAAAGAGAAATAAACATTTCATGAAAAAGATACAATGAAAGACAACAGTTCTGGTTTGCTTTTTTTCTTTTTTGGTGTGTGTGTGTGTATGTACTTGTCAATGTGGCACAAGCTAAAGTCATCTGAGAAGAGGGAACCATGATTGAGAAAATGCCTCTGTGAGATTGGCCTGAAGGCAAATCTATATGGCATTTTCTTACTTAGTGATAGATGTGGGAGGGCCCAGCCCATTGTGAGCTCTGCCACTCTAGTCCAACAGTGTGTAAGAAAGCAAACTGATGAGCTAGGAGTAGAGGTGCACGCCTTTAATCTCAGCAAGAGGCAGGCAGATCTCTGTGAATTTGGGGCCAGCCTGGTCTACAGAGCTAGTTCTAGGACAGCCAGGTTACACAGAGACCCTGTATTGAAAGACAAAACAAACAAAAAATTGTAAAATTAATTAAATATGACTAAACAGCAATTAATGAAACAGAAAATGGAAACAAAGAATAGACATATTATGAAATGAAATATAGATAGGATAGTTCATATCTGCATATATTACTATGATTCAATAGTGCACTGTTAATAACTTTGAACTTAAGATTATGTATCATAGCTAGGACTGGCATATTTACAAGAAAATAAAGCAATTGTCTATGCTTTCAATTTATTATTTTACATTTTCTTATTATGACAGATCTTACTCCAATTAAAAACTGGAAGAGATTTCCTTCCAAAGAATTTAATGTATAGAGACAGCGATCTCCACTGGAACAGGTACAGAGGAGTAACTGCTGAGCTAGTGAGCCAGAGCCAGAGACCTCTGAGGGTCTGGGCATGAGTCTAGGACCTCCCAGGAACTAAGCCTGAGCCAGGACCTCTGCCAGTCTGGGTATGACTCTGGGACCTCCTAGGGAATAGGCAGGAACCAGAGATCTCTGCAGGTTCAGGCATGAGTCTGGGACCTCAGAGGGAGTAGGCCTGAGCCAGGACCTCAATGGGTTCAGGCACTGGTCTGGGACATCAAAGGGACTAGGCAGAAACCTGGAACCTGTGCAGGTCCAAGTGTGAGTCTGGGGCCTCTGAGGGAGTAAACCGGAGCCAAGTCCTCTGCAGTTCTGGGCACACCCGAGACTGGAAACTCCAAGGCAGTAGACTGGAGCCAGAAACCTTTGCAGGACCAATTCCAAGCCAGGGACTTCTACAGGAGGGGATCCAGACCAGGATTTACACAAACAGGACAAAGCTGGTAAGCTAGGCCAAAGTAGGCCTAAGACAGCAAACTCCAAGGGAGCAGAGCAAAGCACAGGAGTGCTGAGCTATCTCCAGGAACACAGAGTAACTATGGGGTAACTAGAACTGCGGCACTGACTGTACCACAAGGAACAACCATCTGAGCTTTGGATTCACTGGCACCTAAAAGATTAAACTCAGACAGTCCCAACCAC
>LOEQ01006676.1:17421-36316 GCA_001685075.1 Bramus lutescens | reverse complement strand
AGACAGGAAGTAGAGGTGGGTCAATGAGAACAGGAGAATTCTGGGAAGAAGGAATCCTAGTCTGCAGTCCTGACCCAGCCACAGAAGAAGCAAGATGTGACTTCCTCGCCTAATAAGGTACCAAGTCACGTGGCTACATAGACAAGAATAATGGGCTAATATAAATTATAAGAGTTAATAAGAAGCCTGAGCTAATGGGTCAATCAGTTTATAACTAATGTAGGACTCTGTGTAATTTCTTTGGGACTTAACGATCACAGGAACTGGGCAGGACAGAAACCTGTACAACAGTGCCATGGTTCAGTAATTTCTTCTCTAGGTATAGAGGGGGCTGAGGTTCTGGTGGTCGCTGCTGCAGCAGGGTCTCTCATATTGAGAATGGCAGTGGATACTGGCTGGGGAACAGGTGCTCTTTCCCAGAGGAAGGACTTATGATAGCTTCTGGAAGCCACTGCTGTTGTCTCATGGTAGTCGCTTGCTGCTCCTGATGGTCACTTGGCCCTCTGATGATCTCCTGGGCAGGTTGCTTGGGCCCCTGACACTCTGCTGGGCAGGCTACTTGGGTCTCTGATGCTCTCGCAGGTCGGTTGCTTGGGCCTCTGATGCTCTCCTATGTGAGTTGCTTGGGCCTCTTTGTTTTTAAAGCCAGTATACAAGGGCTGGAGAGATGGCCCAGAGGTTAAGAGCACTGACTGCTCTTCCAGAGGACCAGGGTTCGACTCCCAGCACCCACAGGGCAGCTCACAACTGTCTGTGACTCCAGTTCCACAGGATCCAATGCCCTCACACAGACCTATATGAAGGCATAACCACCAATGTACATAAAATAAATAAAAAAAAAGTATACAAAGTAATAGTTTCATTGTGGCATTTTCATACATACTTTGTCTTTTTGGTCTTCATCTCCCACTTCCCAGCCTTCTTCCTTGATGTGAGCACACAAGTATTACACAATAAACATACAGCTGACTGATCCTATAGTCAGATCCACGGGAGCGTACACTCCATATGGAGAACCCAATTTGCAGAGCTTCAGGAACATTTGTCTTTTAGAAGGTCACTTTCAATTCTGTAGCAATCTTGTGAAATCATGACATTTTCCCCTTCTGTAATATCCCAACAGTGTATAAATCATTCTTTAAATCTGACTTTTTCTGTACTGGTAAATGGATGACTTCTCCCACACCACAGGGCTCTCTGGTGTGAAAGTATTCAGTCACCCAAACATTTGTTCTCATAGTCAAATCTACATAAAGCTTGTCCCTCACAAATATCCTACTGACAGGGCTAATTGACAAAGAAGGAGCCCTAAGCAGGAGGCACTGAGCTGAGTGACAGTATAAGGTCTGGGTGATCCTGAATTCTCTAGCAGAAGATTCAGGAAGGTGTAATTTACTGGCCTTTTGCTCTATCCTAACATGCTATTAATATTTTTGATTTACCCTTTACCTTGGTTTCAAGTAACATAAGATCATGGCCCAGGAAATTAACTGTTTGTGCTTTTTTTCTTCCCCGGATACAGAAAAAAGTGCTTGAGTCACTACAACAGCCCCAGAAGAAGAAATTCCTTCTTACCTAGGTGCTGGCAGGTACCCCAACTAGAGCTGGAAACAAAGTCTCCAAAGAAATTCCTTTTAACTCAGCTAGCTAGATGCTCATGCAAATCAAGTACCTTTGCCTTCCTCCCAGCCACCAGAGAAGGAAGTGCTCAGAAATTCTAACAGCACTGCTGCATTTTCTACAATTATTAATCACAAACTTCTAGCTTAACAAGTTACACTTAAGAAATATAGTTAGTGCAAGAAAAATTCTTAGAGTTTTATACTGATTCTTAATTAACCCTCCTGGTATTTGCCTGGTATCTCACTGTCACGCCCCCTCTGAGATGCAAGGCGCTTCCTTGCCAGATTCACCCGGTTTTTGTGATTCTGTGAAATGCAAGCTTGCTAACTTTGTGGGTATATAAACTAGAAACCATGTAGGATGGAGAGGAACAGTGAGAACGATGAACAGCAAGGAGGAACATCAAAAGGAAAACATCAAGAGAGCATTGGAGAGAGCATAGAAAGAATAAACGAGACATGATAAAAGTCATATGTGAGCTAATTTATTTACCCTCAGGTATCTGTAGCCAGTTTCCACCTGCTATAGTGATCCTTATGAATCCTGAGAGGTTTAATGGGCTTAACCCCAACATAAACCTTGATACTTCTTCCAGCCCCTTTTGCTTCTTGTCAATTGCCCTTTCTCCTTCTCCTCAATCCTTCTTTAAGACTTCTTCCCCTTCCCTTCGTTCCTTCCTAGTTTAATGGTCTAGACACACAAGCACACACATCTAAAAATTAAAAATGAGGATTCATCTGTGTTGTGGTTTAAATGAAAAATTTCCCTACAAGTTTGCAGGTTTGAATACTTGGTTCTCTTTTGCTATTGCTATTTTAGAAGGTTCTGGAACCTTTAGGAGGTGGAGCCTCACTGGAGGATGTAAGCAACTGGGTTGGACTCGAGTACTTTGTAGATACATTGGGGCCAACTGCCTCACATTCCTGATGTTGTCTCCCTCAACTGTTTGTCTGGCATTCCACAACAGCAACAAGACCAGTAACGAATGCAGCGTGTGACAGTAAACGTGCCATTTCTGACTCTGGGCTACTTTATTTAACATAACAGTTTTTTTCCATTTTCCTGCAAATGTCTTATTTAAGGCTGTGCTTAATATATTTTTCTTAGCCATTTATTAGTTGAAGGTTATCTAGTATGTGTCTTTCCTTTTTTTAAATTCTGAATAGACTAGCATTAAACATGGTTGTGCAACTTTTTCTGTGGCAGGACTTGGGGTCCTTCAGGTATTTACTCAGGCTTGGTACACTTGGTCACTGACTTCCATAGTGACTGGACCTTATCCTCACCAACATTTTCTGTTGTCTGTTTCCTTGATGTTGGCAAATCAGCTTGGGGTGGAATCTCAGTGATTTTGATTTTTTGTTTATTTGTTTTTCAAGACAGGGCTTCTCTGAAGCTTTGGGGCCTGACCTGGAACTAGCTCTTGTAGACCAGATCTGCCTGCCTCTGCCTCCCAAGTGCTAGGATTAAAGGTGTGATCCACCACCATCCGGCTCTTGATTTTCATTCCAATGATGATTAAGGATGTTGAACCCTTTTAAAACTGTTCACTGGTCATTTGTGCTTCTTTTGAGAGCTGTCTGTTCATCAGCCCATTTACTGATGAAAAGATTTGAAGTTATTTGTTTTGTATTTACCTTTTGCAGTTTGTTTTGTACTTACCTTTTGCAGGTTTTCTTTTTAAAAGATATCCTAGATTTCAGGCCTGCCTGAAACATAGCTGGAGAAGATTTTCCTTCACTCTGTAGTCTGTCTCTTCAATCTGCTGACTGTTTTCTCCAGTCTACTTTTTTATTTCATATATTCTTATGGGTCAATGTCTGTGGTTGTAACAGCATTACTATTTATTATGCAATGCAGAGTCATGAGTGATAAATACTAAAAGGGCTTTCCCAATGATGGCATTTGATCCTTATTTCAAGTCTTCTCCTTACAGTGCTGGGGATGAAGTGAGTCTTGTGTAGGCTATCTGCCCTTGGGCTACACCCCTGCCCAAGCAGCAAACCTTAATTAACACTTGAAAAACAGGATGTGTATAGAATTTAGTCTGTAAATATTCCTAAATGTGAAGACTGCTTGAGTCCAGTGCCTGTCTTCCATCTCAGACCTCAGCAATTTAAGTGCAGATAACATTGGGGCCTAGTAGCTTGTCTAAACCACACAGAGAGTATAGTGAGGTATACAGATAGGATGTTTTCCTCGGCCATGAAAACAACATGATCTCAGGCATGCAACATTAGTTCATGGGGCTATATGTGTGAAATTACTCTCTATGTATGTTCCACCATTTTACCTGGGTTTGGTAGGAATACCACCCAGGAAGACCTTTGGGAGGTGAAAATAATAGTAGTGGATAGAATTTCAGTTCCTCACTTGAACACTTCCACAATGGACTCTCGAGGGGCAAGATAAGGAGTGCAAAGTAGTTTTAGCCTCACAGGGGAAGGTTCTTTACCAGGTCAACAAATGGCCAGAAGTTTACTTTTGCATTTCATTCAGCATATGTATTAGTTATGTTTTTGGAAAAACAGACTTTGCAAGTGGCATAGAGTGGGTTTCTATCTTGCATCACTTGCTGCCTTTGACTGAGGTGGCGCCTTAACCTCATGTCTGTTCTGGTGTGGGTCTGACAGAACCTGTTCACACATCAGCCAAAAACCAGTGCCTTCCATACGTCCAGATTCAGGTGCTCTGTTCTTCCTGACAGATGTTTCTCCATCACCCCTGCTCCACAAAAACAGAACAAAAGCACATCCAGAGTCAACACTTTATATTATGTCACAGGCAGTGGCTGGTGGAAGGCTCATGGCACAGCCTACTTGAATGGCATCAAGATGTTCTAAGGCTTGAATTCCAGTACCAAAATGTACAAGGGTATTTCTAGATGCTTCATGCGATTCACTGTTCTGAAGAAATAACACATACTCACATGTGTGCAATGCACACACACACATGCACCCACATGCATACACACATGCACACACAGCTGGACAGATGAAATCTAAAGAGAAACTCCATGAGATTTTATTAGTACCATTATTGTATTCTTTGGCTTTATGTATTATATAGGTAAAATTAAGAAAGGAAAATGATTGTAATAGGGAAATATTTTGTACAAAAATACAATGTTTTAAAAGCTATTTAAGTATATTTCATATCATTACTAAAAGGTGGCCTATATATCTGTACGCCTGCATATTCTTCCTACATTTGGGATTTCAGAAATGCACTGTTTACACAGAGCCTGTAACTCAACAACCAATGGTAGTCTTCTTCTGATTGGGTCATTCCACATTCAGGAATATATAATTTTCATAAAATGTATGGTTAATGGCTGAAAAAAATCTATGTGATTCGGTCCATTTGCACACTGGATATCAATGTATCAACTTGGGGGAACATTTTAGCTCCCTAATCCTTGGGTCATAGTGCAGTACTGTGTCCATTTGTTTTCAATAACTGGTTTCAGTGGTTTCCCCATCCAATCTGGTGAGAAAGTGATGGAATTAGAAAGGAGTCTCCTTCACCTTTTGGAGGCTTCTGAAAACATGTTCCTGCTGTTACATCACACTGTGTTATAATGTGGATGACGGTACTATAAGAGAAAAATAATGATGGGTGTTAATTTTGTTTGAGGAATACATTTTTTAAAATAACTTAAAACAGGAAGAGTCTCTAGAAAAGACATCATTCAAAGAAGAATATTGGGAAGTTTTTCTTCAGATTAAGTAAAAGTTACATTTCATTTGAAGGGCCAATTCTAAGGAGTACTGTTCCCTACTCAACTCCCTCATGAGCAAACAAGACAAGCATACAGTGCCTGGTTGTTATCAACAACTGTAATTCCATGTTTAGTGATATATGCTTCTGCCCTCAGCTAACCAGACAGTGTGTTCCTTATTTGATTGATATCCCTAGCACTCACACTACTATTTAAAACGTCAAAAGTATTCAGTACCTATCTTGAATATGTATGTGAGTAATTTGAGTCCCAGTACTTCCAGAAATAATGTGAACAAAGTCTAATTAGGTTTCTCTTTACCACTAATTAACAAAATTAGCTTTATTGAACCCTAATGCAAAAATTTATGAAGATTACTGATGAAAGTAAACTTCAGTTGACCTTAGTATATTTCTTTCTTTTTAATTTTAATTTATTTTTATAATTGAATATGAGTGTTTTGCCAGCATGTATGTCTTTGCACCACAGGCCTGGTGCTGGCCAAAGCCAGAAGACGGCATCAGATCCACTGGAACTGGAGTTACAGATGGCTATGAGCCACCATGTGGGTGTGCAAATCAAACCAGGGTCCTGTGCATGAGCAGTCAGTGCTCTTAACTGCTGAGCCATCTCTATAGTCCCCTTAGTATATTTTCAGAGTTGTGTCATAAAGTCTAAAAATTGCTACCCACATTATTAGCATTTATTTGTGTCTTTCATCTGCCACCCTGCTCTAAAGAGGGTCATGTAGTAAATAAAGCTTTAGATAGCGTCTTATGTAGCCAAGGCGAATCTCCACAGAATTCTTTGACATAAGCATGTTGAAGACATGCAGACTATACTAGCACAAAGAATGGCCTATACTAAATGTTCAGTTAAGTACTGTAGATTAACTGGTTGAATTCAGTTAAGTACTGTAGATTAACTGGTTGAATTCAGTTAAGTACTGTAGATTAACTAGTTGAATTGGTAGGATGTGGATGTCTACATTCCCCAAAAACATCACATTGGAGCCAAACAAATAATTAATAATAATTAATTGGCAATATTATAAACTGGTGAGTCAGTGTTTCTCCATGGAGGTTGATAATCCTGCTGGTAAGCAGCAGAAGTAGGTTGGAAACTCAGACCCGAGAGCATGTATTTAGAGATTTTCTTGCCACCTCTCTCCTTTTACAAGACCAGAGCTTTTTAGCCCCATTGTAAGCCATGAGGCTGCTTACCTGCCTCCCTTTCTTTCTCACAAATGAAGTTATTGATTTCATCACACTGGAAGTCATTCCACTGCCCAGCGTAAATCAGCCCAGCACAGTCTTCTCCTGGCCCGTGGCCATTGCCCCAGTTGTCTGGCTGTCCAGCTTTCCAGTTTCTTTTAACAAAACAGAAAAGGGGTGTTATCCACACAGTATGCAGAGGTTTTCTTTGCTCAAGAAATCTAGAGGATTGCAAAAACATAAACCCGAAGCATATCATTTGTTGCGGAATGAATAGGCATCATTTAGAAAGCAGTGCACACTTTCATTTAGCTGTTTGCAGAGGAATGTGAAGTGCAGCCTGGCCTTGCAGGCTCATTATCTCTGTCGTAAAGACATCAACCCAGTGAGCCTCATATTACTACAGAGGGGATGAGTCCTTTGACATAGTGGGGTGAATGGCTTTTAGCTTTGTCCAGCAATGTGGATTTCTGGGAATGTATGTATAGTTGAGCAGGGATAATATGCACTCTTGGGATATCTCACACAAATGTATATGCACATAGCTCTTGTGAGACTACACAGGGATCTGTGGACATTGGTGTGTCTTGTCTCTAATATGTCTAAGGGTCAGGAAGAGAAAGTGAGAGCATATTGATGCACATTTACAGAAACCCATAACCACAAACAATTGGCTGTGGCTCATCAGAAAACAGTAATTTAATATTACTGAAAATTACTCAAGCATTTCTCTACTTCTTTTGGGAAAGAACTTTTATTTTCATTTATTAAACACATGTACACACACACAGAGAAAGAGGAGAGAGAGAGAGAGAGAGAGAGGGAGAGAGAGCGAGCGAGCATACACATGTGCTATAGTGTATGTGAAAGTGAGAGGACAACTTGAGATGATCAGTTCTCTCCTTCCACCATGTGGGTCACAGAAACAAATTCTGGTCATCAGGAATGGTGGCTGATACTTTTACTCACTGAGCCATTTGTCTAGCCCAGGAAAAAATATTTTTATTTGTATCTATTTATTTTGAGAGAGTGATTAGCCCTGGCTGACCTCAACTCACAGAGATCTATCTGCCTTTCCTCCTAAATGCTGGGGTTAAAGGTACGCACTACTATGCCTGACTAGAAGAGGATACTTATTTATTAATTTATTTACTTATTTTTTAAAGACAGGGTTTCTTGATGTAGTCCTGGCTGTCTTAGAGCTTACTATGTAGGCCAGGCTGCCCTCAAACTCACAGATATCTGCCCATCTTTGCCTCTTAAAAGTTTCACCAAGCCCAGCAGGAAAGAGGATTTTCTTTTCTTTTTTTATTTGAGACAGGGTTTTTCTGTAGCTTTGGGGCCTGTCCTGGAACTCACTCTGCAGAGCCTCTAGCTCATAGAGATTTGCCTGCTTCTCCCTGCCGAGTGCTGGGATTAAAGGCATGCGCCACCACCACCTGGCAAGGAAAGAATTCTTAAAAACAAGTTTTGTGAGTTTTTTTAGGGTGTGTGTGTGGGGGGTGGGGCTAGGCAGTCCTGAGAATTGAATTAAAACATTCCTGCATGCTAGGCGAGTGCTCCACCACCACCTATGTCTACACCAAACCCTCTTTTTATTTTGAAGCAAGGTCTCACTAAATTGCCCAAGCTGGCCTTGAATTCATTCTGTAGCCCATACTAGTCTTTAACTTGTGATTCTCTGTACGCAGAGGCTGCTCGTTCATTTCCCGGCTGCTCAGCTCCTAAATAATCACACAGAAACTGTATTATTACAACACTGCTAGACCTATTAGCTCACACTTCTTATTGGCTAGCTCTTAGATCCTAAATTAACTCATTCCTATTATTTTATAGGCTCGTGATTTACTGGAAAGTTTCCAGCATGTCTGTCTCCTGTGGTGGCTATATGGCTTTTCTTTGACTCTGCTTACTCTCTCTTTCTCTATCTGCTTGGAATTCCTACCTTGAGCTATTCTACACTGCAATAGGACCAAAGCTGCTTCTTTATTAACTGGTGGTATTCATGAAATACAGAGGGGAACTCCACATCACCTCCCCTTTTTTCTGTAAATAAAAAGGAAGGTTTTAACTTTAACATAGCAAGATTATATGTAACAAAACAGTTACCAAGCAAGAATTATACTTACAATATTTATACCTACTTTATCTTTTATCATAACTAAGGAAAACTATAATAATAGCTATCTAATCTTCAACTCCAACAAAGACCCCAGAAGGATACAATATTACCTAAGGTAACAGCAACTTCCAAAACTCTAAAATTGACAGAGATATCTACCTGCCTGGACAGTCACTCAAACTTCTTCTGTAACATGGGGGCATCCATCTCAGCCTACAGGCCCATAGTACCCTGTAGACTTTTCCATGAAGCAGGAAATTTCAAAGACAATTCCATCTATATTGGCAGTTTGTTAGTCACTTTCTTCTGTGTCCTGCAGAATGTCTTGCATACTCTTTTATGAAGAAGGAACCCTGAAGGACTGAACTTTAGGCAAGTTCAGCAGTCATTTTTCTGTGGGTTCTGCATATCCAGTTCATAGAGCATACTATCAAGAAGTCCAGGTACGAGCAGTTTCTTACCAAAATGGCTAGCATAGTTCCATAAGGAACCTCTTCAATGTCCATCTTCTTCTCGAAGTAAATTGGTACTGCCAGGAGCAGATGTGTCTCATTGTTGAGAAATGTCCTAAGTTCTTTAAACATTTTAAATGCCTTATTCCGTTAGTCTTTGAAATGTTTAAAGAATACCTAGCCATCTGAAATATATCTCTGTACATCTAGAAAACCTAACTAGTTAACCTAACTAACATGACTACAGTTTAATTATTATAGATGACTATCTCTTAACCTATATTTCTTAATTATATATTGCATTTTAAATGAGCTGCAAAACACAATACCTTAAGAACAGAAATATACATATAACAAAATTGACCTTAAATTTATATCAATAGATCAAGATATATAACATTGCAAAGTATTCATCTCTATAGCATATCCCCCTTTAAATGTAAATAAACATTTATAAACAATATTTGGGAATTTGGGTATAGTTCTCTCCAAACTGCTTCCTGCTTTTTGTTGGGCAAAGTATTTTTGGATGTTCATGGTGACTTTGGGGGAGGGTGTCTTGGTCCATGAAACCATCTTAGTTGGGAAGGAATCCACAGGTTGTCATCTGTAACATGAGAGCCTACTTGTTGGGGTTTCTGTCCTGCCAAGTTCCCACAGCTGGTAAGCCCCAAAGAAAATCACACAGAGCTCTCCATAAATTATAACCTGATTGACCCATTAGCTCAGGCTCCTTGTTAACTCTTATAACTGTTAACCCATTATTCTTATCTAATGTTAGCCATGTGGCTCAGTACCTTTTTCAGCAGGGCAGGTCACATCCTGCTTTTTCGGTGTCTGGACAGGACTGCGGAGAAATGGGCTTCCTCCTTCTAGAATTCTCCTGTTCTCCTTGCCCCATCTCTACATCCTGTCTACTGGCCAATCAGCATTTATTTAAAGATAATGGACAGAATAAAAAATTTTCCTGCACCACTCATCCTCTGTGGAAACAAAGCAGAACCTCTTTTCCAAAGCAACATATCCTTAAACCCAAATTTTGAAGTCAGGATACCTTTAAAATATATGTTGGTTTGGCTTAGCAGCCCATGCAATGAAATGTCTGTCTGTACTTAGCTCATTCACAGTCAAAAATTCAAAGAAAACAGCAATATACATAATCCAGACTTTCTGTATATGTTTCATTTTTACATGGCTTATTTTTCTTTACACCTTTAATCTATGACAGTCTATACTCTGTCTATTTAAAGACTTTGTTTTATTTTTTCAAAACCATTTACTTTTTAAAAATAACTGTCTATATTCTTTTTGTCTCTTTCACAAGCCTACGTACATTTTTAAACACACTGTGTCTTGCTTTTATGTCTGAATCTGCCCTATTGTGTATCTGTAATTCTTTTCTGTCCAGGAGCACTTCTTAAAATGCTTAGGACTAAGGCTGCTTTGCCTTTTGGCTCTGCCCTGATCAACATGGTGGGGGTCATTCAGCTACAGCTCTGCCAATCATGATCACAACCCCATCTTCAGGCACAAAGTGGGTCCATGTTGTCAGTAAGAATGTTGTGGCACTCTGCTCAGAAACCCTATTTCAATGCTTCATAGCTGGGCCTCCTGAAAGAGTCAGAGCTGTTCATGTTGGTGAACCAGGAAGCCACCATTTTTAAAGAAGCCACATGGTTTTTACTGCACCCCTCTTAAAGGAGACATAGTGCCTTGAGCTCATTCAGAAAAAAAAATTGTGGTTACCAAGAAACTGTGTTTATTTTGTGTCTAGAATTCCTTCCCAAAACTCTCTCAGGTTTTATGTGGATGTAGTTGCCTCACGTTGGTTCACCATTCTGTAGGTAGTGGCTGCTCATTCATTTCCCAGCTGCCCAGACCCGAAATAATCACAGAGAAACTGTATTATTACAACACTGCTTGGCCTATTAGCTCATGCTTATTGGCTAGCTCTTATATCTTAAATTAATCCATTCCTATTATTTTATGTTTTACCAAAGCTCTCATCTGTCTCATGCAGGAGTTATATGGCTTCTCTCTGACTCCGCCTACTCTCTCCTCCTCTTTCTGCTTGGAATTCCTGCCTTTCCCTATTCTGTGCTGTAAGAGGCCCAAAGCAGATTCTTTATTAACCAAAGGTATTCACAATATACAGAGGGGAATCACACATCAATCCTCCTGCCTCAGCCTCATGAGAAGCTGGGATTCTAAGACTGAGAAAGTTTTCTTTAAGATTGAGGGCTCCTAACTTGGATGCTGCTGCTCATTTCCATGCAGTGAATTGGGTATGACCCCAGACTATTCTGGAAGGTCCTTTTTGAGGCAAATTCATGCACAGAGGCTTGTGGTTTCTGCTTGAGACAAACTGACTTCTTAGAAAGGGTCCCCTGAAACATCTGTAACAATGGTATTTCCAACAATGCCTCATTACTAGCCACAGAGTATCTGAGGGCCACCACAGTTGAGAGCTCATATTGCCTTCCATCTTTTGACAACAAGATCACCAAAGTCAGAAAGCAATGAGAAAGAAGAAACAAGCATAGACAAACGTTGGGACAGCAAGACAGAGTAATGCTCAACTAATCCCAAATGTGGATTTGGGGATTTGAAAAAAAAATAGTGACCCCAGTTAAATCTAATGATGCAAAGATAACTTAGAAGGAGCTATCCACCCATGAGAGGAAATTACAAGTAAGAATCAGGAAACATTCACTCACTTCACTAATACTCATAGATAATGTACTATGAACTAACTGGGTATAATTTAAGCCTTGGTAATAGAAAAGCACAGAACAAAGATCCAACTCTCATGGAACTTACATAACAGACTTGAGGATGAATTAAGACTTTCATTCTGTCAGTGGTACCCAGAATAATGGACTGGGAAGAAAAGGAGCTCCTTTTCACAAATGCTTTCTTGTGTGTTCCTGTCCACCTTCCAGGCCACCTCTGTAAAGGTCAGTGGTGCCCAAGTAGCTTGTTCTCTTTAATATACATTTTGTTCAAGTCTACCAATAATGATGAAAGGGAATAATTCTGATTTTACTTATATGATTTGATATCTCTGATTCCCAATTGTATAATGATGTATTTGATAGTCTTGATTTTTCAGTTAATTGTAAAAACTGTATGTGTAAACACATACATACATGCATCTATACCCGAATAAACCCATGTGTATGGTTTATTTGGACTATAGGACCTGCTTAATTCAATTCTCTTGCATTTTCTTTTACACCATTTAAAGTCATATAGGTAAGAAGGACTGAAGACTTACTAATTAAACAGAAAGGGAGCCTTTCTCAACTGGGTTCCTCAGATCACCAGAATTCTTTATAGAATTATCAAGGATTTCCTTGTGACTAAAAGCAGCACAAACTCTGTGGTGTAGAGGCACCTGAGATAGCCAGAATAAGTGGGAGACAGTCCTATAGAATGAGCACCTAGGGTCCCAGAGCATCTCTGGAAAAGCTAAAATCCCACAGAATAAGCTATGGCAAAACACTCAGTCTATATGCTTGTAACAGAGAACAGAGCATGCCAGATAATCAGAATGTATCTGTAATATTCTGGAATGCTAGTTTAAACAGTGCCTTGATTGTATTCACAGGTAGACTCTGAAGGAATAACTTGAGCTTGGCCATATTATAACACATATGTCACATTAACACAAATGCTTCTAAGCCCCTTGGGGATCTTGGGAGCACTTGCACAGACAGCTGTAGTGATTTGCAAACACAAATGAGCTATGGCGAGTAGAACACCCTAGGATTTGGGGCTTGACCTGATGGTAGCAGAGCCTACACTCTCTTTCTTGGGACTAGTTTCTTCCAAGATTACCCAATACTGTAGCCAAGAAGCATCTGTTGGTGAGGGCCTGGTTTCTAAACAGGAAAGTGTTATGGTAAGAAATGTTTCCTGCAGCAAGATGTTCTCCTATTACAAGGGCCCCTGTTGTGGAAGATTCCTCTCTGGTGGCCTGGGCCAGTACTACCCTGGTGGGAACATGAAATGTTTATTAGCATGGGCTGTTGCTGAAGTAGTAGAAACTGAAGAATCCCTTCTGGCCACCACTGCTCTGTGGATTACTACTATAAAACTACAATATGGAGCTATGTAACTAGAAAGGACAGCAGCCTGTTTTATCTTTGTAACAAAAAATTAAAAGTGATTACTTGAAAATGTTATCACATTTCCACCAAATGGTATCTGATGGAGAGGAGAGAAGGGAAAGGAAAGACATGGGGGTTTGAGAACTCAGGAGGCAGCTGCAAGCACAGTAGGCATACAGCTTAGTGTTGAAGGTGGTGAAGCCTTGCCTTGTTGACGGTGTCAGCTGGCCAAATGGCACGTCTGCAATCATTCCACTAAGAATTAAAGCCCCTGGTTTCTTCAGTCATTTCTGTTGATCTCTATGTTGCTGCTTTTCTATTTTCCCATTCCTTTGCTTCAACTTGGTCATTGGTAGAGCTGGAGCTCCCATCCAGGGTTTTGCATACACCCCACTACTTATCCTGAGATTCGTTTCTTCTTTTTCTACCCCCCTATAAAGTGAAGGCTTAGGTCACTGATTTCCAACCCTTAAGGAAATATAGGGTCAAGCATGGTGACACCTTTAAACCCAGCACTTAGGAGGCAGAGGCAAGTAGATCTCTGTGAGCTTGTGTCCTGCATGGCCTAAATATCAAGTTCTAGGACAGCCAGAACTATATCAAGAAACACTGTCTCAAAACAAAACAACAAAAGCAAATGTTTTAGGGCTGTAAATGTCCCCAAACACTATTTTAGTTGTAACTCATAAATTTTGATATGTTTATACTGTTTGAAAACCTTTTTAGATTTTCTTTGTAATTTTCTCTTTGGTCTTTGGACAGGATCAGGCATGATCAGGGTGGTATGGTGATAGTCTCTTCATTGGTCTATGTCTTTAATTTCCAAATACTTTATAGACCTTTTGTTACCTACTTGTTTGGGGCTACAAAACATAGTCTCTACAATTCCAATTCTCTTGAATTGAGATTGTTCTGTGGCTCACTGTGAAATTTATCTCTGTCCACACAAGGACAATACCTCTCATTCACACTCCATGCTCCAGCTGCCATTTCCCTGTAGACACCTTAGGATAATGCAATGATTGTTACCGTATAAAATCTCAGCAGCCTACGTTGTCCTCCAATATTTGTGTTCAAATCACATTGGTGTGTAGACTTATGGAACACGAGGACCAGGCCATCGACACATCCTAGGACATTTTATGTTCTCTGTCCCCTAACTGGTCCTGACCTCCTTCAGTACAGGAACCATGAATGGCTCCAAGGATAATGAACCTGAGTTCAGGTCTGATGGCCTCAGCACCTGACATCTCTTCTTTGTCACTGCTGCTTTTCATCCATGTGTTCCAGTCCTGCCTCCCTCAACAGAATGAAGCAGAGAGGCGAGGCGAGTTCTCTCCCTGAAAACTGGTTCCTCTTTCACAGTAACCACATAAAACTTAAATAATTTCAAAAGGGCATATGCATCTGCTTTGGAGAAAAAGGGTAAAAGGAAATTTGTGTACTAATTCCCACGGCCAAGCAAGGCCTGGGATGGTACCAGAGCCACTAACTTTTGGTACTAGAAATGTTTAAGATGACTGGTGGCAGTCCTTCCTGTAATTTTGTAGAACTCAGCCATGAAGCCTCTGGTCCTGGGTTGTTCTCTGATAGGAGACTTTGATGGCCATGTGAACCCCATTTGTTAGAGTCTGCTCAGCCTACCCATTTCTTTTTAAGCCTTAGTGACTTGTTTCTTGACATGAGTCCATTCTTCAGCTTTTGGTTTGTTGGTGTATAGTTGTTCATAGTAACGGTTCACAGTGGTCTCTGATGACTGAATCTAGAAACACTGCTAGTGGGAGGAGGAGGGGAGTGGGGAGAACGGTTCTACACTTGAAGGCCTCATAATGCAAGAAGAGGAGGGCAAAGGGTAATTCAAGTATCCGAGAAAGCATTTATATACGGTTGGGAGACCCTGATATGCTGAAGGCTCTTTCCATTCCTTTTTCTTTTCCCCTGAGACAAGGCTTCTCTGTGTGACAGCCCTGGCTAGCCTGGAACCCACTCTGTAGACTAGGCTGGCCAGAACTCACAGAGTTCCACATGCCTCTGCCTCCCCAGTGCTGGGATTAAAGGTGTGTGCCACCACTGCCTGGCAAGCCTGTTTCCATTCCTAAACCATGACGGAATATTCTTGTAAGATGCTGTGTGTGGATCTCTAAGATCTTGCACAATGTACAAATTCTAGGCATAATATTCCCCAACATCTTACTATGGTATCAATCACGACTGTGTCAACAACAGAAATAACACCAACACCCACAGGCAGTATTTCTCCAGTTCTTCCCAGGTGACAAGCTTTATATTAAATCCCCCCATCTCTCTCTTTATACATGGGGACATGGAGATTTTATGTGACTGAGGTAACTCATATGGCATCAGGTCCAGGCAGGCCTGAACCCAGTGCTTATCCTGTATCTCTCCTCTAGATGGTACCAGTCTTTTCTCTAGTTTATGCAGTTTTTATTATTACATGTCAAACTAAGTTACCCTTTGGTCACTGAAATCTCATAAAATGTCTGCTTAATTTATCCTGACTTTTAGAATTTGATCCTGGGGAGTTTTCTTTGTATACATATATTCCTATGGGTAGAAAAGGAGACACAGAGTCTATGTGGTGGTGAGAGTACAGGAGCCCTCATTCCCAGAGGCTCCAGGGTGACTGTGGTTGGTGACAAAAATTCTAGGATGTGATGTCATACCTCTCAGGAATCAGGGACCAATACTAGTGCTTTCCTCCCCATTCACAAAGTTCTTTCTAGATCCCAAGCAAAGGAGCAAAGGTTCACCTTTGAAAGATGGAGCACTTAGCAATATTCCAGCTCAATCAATCCCACATAAACCAATAAAGTTTAAGATTGAATTTCGTAGTCATACTAAATATTTCTTCGCATTTATGGCAGTGAGAAAAGTAGGGAGTATCTCTCACCCCATTTAACAAGATATCCTGACTTTCTTGACTGCCAAAGAAAGAGCTTTGCCTTTTTCCTTACTAACCTCTGCCTCCCAGTCTTCCTCCAAACGATCACAGCACCCAATTTACACATCAACACGCAGAGCATAGAGCATCCCTACCATACTGGGTGCTTCCATGAGTTCCACTATCTCCCAGAGGCAGGCACAAGAGAGCAGACAGAGAGAAGGCTGGCAGACAAACACAGCTGTACCTACTCAGCTTTGGGGCAGACCTAAAATCCCCAGATGGGCCACTTAGGTATTTGTCCACATTTTACTCCCTTTGGAGATGGCCTTTGATTTTACCTAGTTTTTCTCATGTTCTTCACATGTAGAGATTAAAAGTACAGAACTGTAAGGTATAGTGATGCAGGTCTGACCTAGCACTTCAGTGCTGAAGGCAGAAAATTTTAAGTTCCAGGCCAGTGTGGATCACATATGTAGTAAGACCCTGCTTAGACCTGGCTGTTCCTATACGTATTTGAGACTATGTGGCCTCTCTGTCCATCATCTCAGTCCCTGTGCAACTCTTCATCTATCTCTAGTCTTACCTCAGTGCATAGAGACTACCTCAAACTGGACTCCTCCCCCATGGCACAGTAGCTTCCTGTGATGTGCTGCTATTTGCCTGCCTTCTTTGTCTCCAGCAAACTGAAGGCCTCGCAGAGATTCCCGTTAATAGGTCCTCCACTTTTTCTCCAGAAGAAGCAAGCACAATTTGAGAAAAGAGGTAAAATTTGAGTTGGTAGAATTTAGTCAGTTTTTAACCTGTCAAGGGTGAACATTATCAGATCCTCTGTGCAGTGCACTTGGATTTCCTATGATTAGGAGATCTACAACCTTGGAGTAGGTCAGAAACCTAATCAAGGCTGGGACTTCCCAGCACTCATAAATATGTTTGGGTGAACACTGACATTCGAAAAGGCTTTGGGCTTCATTATCCTTTCTCTTAATACTCAAAGATGATACTTTGTCAGAAGTGCCCTACTTGACAGCATAGTGACTGTCCACCAGGCTTCCCTACTGGGAATAGACAACTAGTACCAGCAACATAGGCCCTTGAGAGGATGGGATAGGATAAAAGGTCATTAAGGGAGAAGTTGTAGGAAATCAGGAAAGAGTGAACACAGTCTAGAAATTTTGAGAACTCACTTGTAGTCAACGGGCGTCCCATCTAGCCATTTCCACTCGTTTTCGTGCTCAGAGTCTGTGAGGCCGATCCAGTGGCTATCTCTCCCCACGGTCTGTTTTTTTATCCATTGCTGAAATAGAAGTCAGGAAGGTTTCTTCATTATTAGCCCACACAAAGAAGGTCTTGTTTTGGGTTTTTTTTTTTTTGGTAAAACTGACAAAAGACAGTTCTCAGAGTTTTTAGTAGCCCTTGCAGTACATTTTGTATTATGTTTATTTTGTGGGCACTGTTTTCAGGGGCTTTGACCTTCTGGGTCAAGTTTAACAAGTGATAGTAATGTTCTTCCTCGGAGTTTCTAAGGATGACTGCTGTGTGTCCTGCTTCCCAGCAACCACCCATCCATGAGCTTCTACCAAAACTAATGTATCAAAGACAAATTGCTAAGCAGTTGTTTGGGCCCTGGCCCAACTGCTTATTTTTTTAAAATATTTATTTATTTATTTATTATACAATATTCTGTCTGTGTGTATGCCTGCAGGCCAAAAGAGGGCACCAGACTTCTTTACAGATGGCTGTGAGCCACCATGTGGTTGCTAGGAATTGAACTCAGGACTTTTGGAAGAGCAGNTTTTTTTTTTTTTGGTAAAACTGACAAAAGACAGTTCTCAGAGTTTTTAGTAGCCCTTGCAGTACATTTTGTATTATGTTTATTTTGTGGGCACTGTTTTCAGGGGCTTTGACCTTCTGGGTCAAGTTTAACAAGTGATAGTAATGTTCTTCCTCGGAGTTTCTAAGGATGACTGCTGTGTGTCCTGCTTCCCAGCAACCACCCATCCATGAGCTTCTACCAAAACTAATGTATCAAAGACAAATTGCTAAGCAGTTGTTTGGGCCCTGGCCCAACTGCTTATTTTTTTAAAATATTTATTTATTTATTTATTATACAATATTCTGTCTGTGTGTATGCCTGCAGGCCAAAAGAGGGCACCAGACTTCTTTACAGATGGCTGTGAGCCACCATGTGGTTGCTAGGAATTGAACTCAGGACTTTTGGAAGAGCAGGCAATGCTCTTAACCTCTGAGCCATCTCTCCAGCCCCCAACTGCTGATTTTCTTATGCTTCTTCAGTTACTAAAAAAACAGATTTCAGGGTTGTGTCTGATGGAGATGGTTGTCAGTCAAGTCTCAGCTCTGCTTTTGCCTTTTGCTTTGTGAGAAGAAGCAGTGTACATGCCTATATTCCCATCCTTGAGGAGTGGATACAGGGAGACAGTCATAGGTTTTAGGCCAGCTTGGCTTATACTGCAAATTCCAGACCAGCTAGGATAACATAGCAAGGCTTTGTTTAAAGAAAACAAGGGGGAGAGGATGGCAATTATAAGGTTTATATTGCAGGGTTGTTATGAGGTTTAAAAAGGGGACTTGCACACAACAGGGGCTTAATAAAGGGCCACTATCATTGTCACACACAGGCCTTTACCAACTTCTGAATCAACAATTCTGGTTTGTGGCACCCCACCCCAAGCCATCTCTCTCTCTCCTCTCTCTCCTCTCTCTCCTCTCTCTCTCTCTCTCTCTCTCT